>JAWNNW010001159.1:0-239769 GCA_035044465.1 Scaptomyza tumidula
CCGATTTCAATCATAGATTATCATTATTTCATATAAAGTTTCAAACGCCATCTGAAAATTTTCCAAATTCAAGATTTTGTTGTTATGTGTATATCGGAAACGGGAAGAGTTATCGAAAATCGAGAACAAACTTGTACTGTCTAGGGATTAGGCGAGCTTAAGTTCCAAGTCTGGACTTTTATAGTCTCTGAGATCGACGCGTTCATACATACAGACAGACGGACACGGCTATATCGGCTCGGCTTTTGATGCTGATCAAGAATACATATACTTTATGGGGTCGGAGATGCTTCCTTCTGCCTATTAAATACTTTTGCACAAAATCATTATACCCTTTTTCCCATATTTAATAGGATCAGGATATAAAATTACTTTAGTCGAATTTGACATGAATTTGAAACTCTTCTTAGCTGCCCAATAAATGCGAAATGAAACTAGATTGAATTTCACATTGACATTAATTGAATTGCATTGCATTGAATTGATTTTAATGTTGTGCAAACATAAAATCAAGCTGCTAAATCGCATGACTAAAGATGTATGTGGATGTCAATACTTGTGCACACATACATTGAGACAAATGTGAAGGAGTTGAATGTGTGTGTGTTGATTGCAAATATTCATACTATATGTTAAGCTACTATGTCAAATAAAACTGTCAATTGCCGCTGGCCAAACGAGGGTTAGTCGAGCCATAGTTTCTTCTTTTGCTCAAACTGAATTTTGAATGCATGAGACAACACACAATATAGCCAATATTAAACCGTAGTTTTGATGCATGTAATTATCGCCAACACACACACACACACACAGAAGGCGTTGCAAGGTGGAGAAGTTTTCAAGTGGCTATGATAGACACTGTATGCATGTATGTATGTGTTCGGCGTGTGCGCCTAATAAGATTACAAATTATTTTGGCTAATTGCCTCTGACATAACTAATAACAACTGCAACAGCAGTTGAGTAAAGCTCACAAAGCTCCACGAACAGAAAGGTTAATGCGGGGCAAGCGGGATCGCTGAGAGTTGATGGGAGAGGGGGGGGCGTGTGGAAGTTCGGCTCACGTACATACTACATAGCTCAAAACGATGCCGTGCTAGTACGTGGCTGCTAGCATTTCCGGCCTGCGCCTAATTGTATGCCATAAAATAATAATTACATGCCATGCATATGCATGCCAGCCAGGAGTCAAGTCAAGAGAGAAGAAGTTAAGAATCGGAGCGGAGTAGAGCGGAGCGGAGGAGTCGCAAGATTTCCGTTTCAATCCAAACCTTCAACAAATGCATATCCGCACCAAATTGCAAGCGTACGAAGTAAGTTTATATATATATATATATATATGTACATCGTATTAGCGGCAAAGCAGCTTAAGAGCTTCTAAAGGGATTGTTGACGGTTGTGTGCCAAGCTTAAAAGCAAACGCATTATAATTGTGATTAAATTCGTGTACCAAATTCCAGATTTGATAAGGTCTGAGCTGAGACCAAAATCTAAGTAGCTAACAAGATTTGTTTTCAAGTATTTATTTTTAAACATCGTATAATATCGAAAAAATATCAAATGCATTTTAAAAGAAACTATCATCAGTATAATTTTTATGTTCTACTAAGAATAAAAGCTACTATAATAAGAAAAGATACTTTGCTATAGATTAACAGTTCGCTTTAACAAAGTACTTTGTATTAGGATTTACTTCAAAGGCATCAAATAATTTACATAAATATGTGTATATAAACATGTATTCGTATATACACATATATATATTTGCGCTTAAGTCATGTGCAGATACTAGACGCACAAACAACAGATTGCCTTAGACTTGGATGGCACTTGAGCCTGTCTCTGTTAGTTCTTGAGCCTCAGCTCACGTCGAACGGTAAATGTTTATGACGTACTCAAAATTGTCTATCAAGTTCAGCTGACGATGTCGCGACGTTGCACAGTTGTCAAAAATGTGAGAGAAAGCGAGCAAAAGTCGCTTTCGAAATTAAATATTTAATCGTTCAAGACAAGCAAGCTTCGGCTTCTTACATGAAAATAAGATCAGAAATCAGAATCAATAACATCAACAAGGGTTTTTCTCTGCTCATTTTATTTTATATTTTGTGTCAACTCAAATAACATAATGAAATATGTGTTTGTACTCTTGAGGTTCATACGAATCACAGCATTTTAGTTTAATCTTACGTATCTATTTCTTAGATTTTGCTAGCCGGTTCCACTGTGCACTCGGCGCAGTCATAAAATGCCACTTGAAACAAGTGAGATACATACATAAGTGGGCGTCGCTGATTGGGGGTGGCATGTGCTGCTGCTGCTTTGGGTTTGTTGTTGTTGGGTTCGTATACAGCTGCGTGGCAACTTTTGCCTTTTGTTCTTATGATTGAATATTTATTTCAATATGTCGCGCGACCATTTCGTTCAGCGACACTTTTTTATGGCTTGGCGAGCGAGCGAGCGAGAGAGCAAGTTGAGCCAAAGTTTTGCCTTCTAATTAGACGTATCATAAACATTTTATGCCAGCTGAACAATTTGCAAGGATAACGAAAAAAAAAGAAACTTAAGAATTAATGTTAAGCAGCCTCAAAATTTATGATTCTCCTTTAACTTTATGGCATGCAATCATAAAATGGCATTTTCTTAATATTCATTAATTATTGTTCATTTTATAATTAGTTATGCTAAGTTATCAATTTGGAATGCGAAGCAATTAAATGAACAAATATTTTCATTGTCAAACTTAGGATTATTTTCCATTTTAATACGCTTTCAAAACTGAGCAATAAAGATTTTTTTATAAATTGAAAAATAGTATTTGGAATCTTTGTATTAAATCAAAATTGGATCTTTATATAAAATCTTTATTATATGAAACTTCTTAAGCAAAAGCAGGGTTGCCAATTACTTGTAAATAGTTTAAAACTTTATAATATTATTTCGAAATTTATCGCATACGAAATGTATTGTTATTAAATTACTTGTTTAATTTATTCTCCAGTTGAAGTTTAATAGGGTTGATAAGTTTTCTAGGGTATCACGTGATTGGTTTGCCACTGATTGTTTTTTCATTTCCTGTCGTTATTCAAGCTTCAACAACAACAAACAGCACCAGCTGCACTCATAAAATACTGGACCCGCTGCCCAAGCGGAAACGCAAAATGACACAGAGAGAGAGAGAGAAAATGAGAGAGAGAATGAGAGTGAAGGTGAACTGTTGGTTGTGGGAGGGGGGGGGGGGGGGGGGTGGTCTGGTTGGGAGTTTGTAATTTATGGACCAACAAACAACATTGTTGACATTATTGACAAGCAGCAGCCCCGACAGCAACAACAACAACAACAGTGTGTGTGTTTTTTTTTTTGTTCCTTCCTCCATTTTGGACAGTGGACAATTGGTCGGGTGGGAGGTGAATTGCTGTCAGTTTTGGGTCCCAAAACAATATGCTTTTTATGATGCTATCTTTCTCTCTCTCTCTCTCTCTCATTCTCTGTCTTTTTCTCTTTCACTTGGTCATAATTTGGCAGCTGCCGACCTTTAAGTTAAGTTCGTCACCCTCCATCTCCACCTTCGCCTCCGCCTTAGCCTTCGCCTCAAATTTTTTTCTTTATTGGCCACTTTTCGTTTCCGTTTGTTTGACTTGCACATAAAATTTATTTTGGCCATTTTAATGAAACATTTATACGTTAAGTTGGCATCAGAGCAGGAACAGCTGAAACTCTTCAACTTAAAGGTCAAATACAATTCTGATTACGTACGAAAGTTATCAAATTGTTAAATTTTCTCAATATTTATTATAGTAAATTTATTAGCAGGTTTTTTCATGTAAGTTTGTTTAATTACATATATGGGTATCGAAGCAATAGTATAACGACAAGTAAGAAGGCTCTAGTCGAGAAATCCCCACTAGACGATACCCTGAACCCTATACCTTACGCGTACAATCAGTGCTTGCAAGTATGTGAGTGTGTATGTACGCACATACTGCATACTGCAGACTCAACTTCAATGTTGCATATCTCAGGTGTTTCTTAACCGATTTCAATACAAATTTCACAGATTATTATTATTTTGTTTAATATTTCAAACGCTGTCTCAAAGTTTTCCAAATTCGAGATTTTATTGTTATCGATCCCATGTGTATATCGGAAACGGGAAGAGTTATCGAAAATCGAAAAGAAACTTGTACTGCATAGGGATGAGGCGAGCTTATGTTCCAAATCTAGAGTATCTAGCATTCATAGATACACACAGACGGACGGACAGACGGACATGGCTATATCGACTCGGCTGTTGATGCTGATCAAGAATATATATTATATACTTTATGGGGTCGGAGATGCTTCCTTCTGCCTGTTACATACTTTTGCACTAAACCATTATACCCTTTTTTCCCATTTTTAATGGGTTCAGGGTACAATTATAAAAAGCAGTTAATACTATAAAGCTAGCACCTGAATAAAGTTCAAACTATAATCTTATAGCTTTGATCAAGTTTCTTATTATCTTGTCTCTTGGATTATAGTTTTGAAAGGTGGTAAATGCAATAAGCTTTGCATGACGGCATATGAATACAAATCCCTGGCAATAACTGGCCAACACAGACTGATTCAGAACTCTTACTTTCACCCCTTCACTCACTCTCCCCCCTCTCTGTGTGTGTGTTGGCAATTTGCACGCTAGTTAATTGGCAATTAAGCATTTAGATTGGCAGCAGCAATGGCAGCCAGGCGTGATGTTAAACAACGATTTGCAGTTTTCTAAGCCAATCAAAAGCATATTACGTATACGCCAACGTTACCAAGCAACAGGGACACACATATATATGTACGCTGCAGACAGATATCAAAACGCATCAAAGTGTTGCGCTTAACTTTATTCACAGGCTGCCACAGCCGCACCCGCAGCCATCAGGCATTGAAATATGAAATAGAAATTGCATTTCAAGTAGCGCAAAACTCAAAAGCAAAAATGCCAAAGTAACAGAGCTTATGCCAGTGAAAAGGATGAGCGAAAAGAAAGATGAAGTGCGGGAAGGGGATGGAGAGGAGCGGTGTTATGTTTGTGTTTGTGTTATGCCACAAAACGGAATGCAGAATGCATGAATAGAGAAATATGTTAATCAAAGCCCAGCCGCATAGTAAAGAACAATAAATGCCAAATCAAATGCAAGCTACATCGATGCTTAAATACTTTTCAAAAATGTATAAAAATATGTTATGGAAGAATTCAAGATCGAATGAAGAAGGCATAATCAAGAAGTTTACTTATCATAAGGCCAAACTAAAGTTATCTCAGTTAATCCATCGTTAGCTATAAGTTTGAGATAAGGAAATGCCTTAGCCTATGAGTAAGGTAAGATTTTGCTTAACTTTCTCAAGCGGATAGAATAGTTGGATTGTATCTAAAGATATTTCTGATTTAACATTTAAACCCTTAAATTGAATTTCATTTAGCATAAATATTTGCATTCATAATGTTTTCAACACTTGCCCCAAAAATCCAAGTGAGACAAACGGCATGCGAAAGTTGAAATGCCCTAGCCAGTGTTGGGAAGCGTCTAACTGGCGAGATGAGCGCAAAATGTTTATCGTTTTGCAGCTTTTGGCGTCGACAACGTTGCGTAGGAAATGTTATTGTTAAATGTTTGTTTTGTTATGCAAACACGTACACAGACAGACTTTCTCACACACACAAATACACTTAAACACAAACACATAGAGCAATAGTTGTGAAAATATGAATAGTCAAAGTCAAAGTCTCAGCCATATGTTCGCTTCAACTTTATCCCACAAAGCTGTCGACGGCTTTGGGGCAAAGTTGCAAGCGTTTTGTTTGTTTCTGACGCACGGGCAAAGGGTTAAAGGGGTTAAAGGGGTTGCAGCTGGTGCGGGGGTTAAAGCGGTACCAGTCAAATGGCAAAACGCTAATGGGAATTGTGCGCTGTCTGGCTCTCGCACGTCTTGCGCTAAAGTTGCAATGAGCGTGACTGCAACAGTTCTAACTGCAATGGCAATTGCAATTGCAATTGCAACATTGAAATGCAGTTTTCATAATGTACAATAGAAACAACAGCAACAACAGGGCTGCCAAATATTTTTGCGAAATTCATGAAAAAACTGTAAAGTTTGCCGCGGATTTTGGGTTTTGAGTAGCAAAGTCGTCGTCTCTAAGTCTGCCAAAAGTTTTCGACAAACGCCCATGGGCTGTGAATATTGTGTGTGCTTTGTTGTTTTTGTTACAAGCAAAAATGACAAAACAAATATTACGCATACGCCCAGTTAAATCCTTTGGAAAATTCCTTTTATGTTTGTCGCTCGTATACAGAATTTGTTTATTTATTTATATATACACGTATATATGTACATATTTGTTTCAAAATATGAATGCAAGGCGCGCGCGCTACACAAACGCTGCATACTTTTCGGCATGCAGCATTCATGAATATGCAACAAACGGCAACAAAAACAATGCGCCCAAAGCCCAGCAAACGGTTTATTGTATTTGTTTATTTATTTGGTGCATGTATTGGTACATTCAGTGCAGCCCTGCGGCCATTAAGCGACTTTTGTTGCAAGCTGGCAAACAACTCAACTTGAATGTTAAACTTAAATGCACCAAAAACACAAACAAGCTATTAATAATATGCAGTCGCCCTCGCACACGCCCCTTCCTTTGCCACTCGTTTGTTGGGTCCTGACAAATGAGCAAGGGGCCAAAAACAAAAGTGTGCAAAAAGAAATGATTTCAATTTTCTGTTACAAGGAGCACAAAGTCCAGAGCATTCTTTTTTTTTGTGTTGTTTGCTTGGCTGGGCGCGTTAATGTTGCAATCCATAGTTGCCGCTTGATGGCCAGCAAATTGAAAATGTCAAGTGCAACAAACACAAACACAAACACACACACACACACTGAACTGCTGACAGGCAATTTTGTAATATATTTTGTATTAAAGTTACGCAAAGTGTTTGCTTATTTTAAATAAATATATATTTTCTATTTTATATTGGTGATTTTGTTTGCACTTGAAAGAAACTTAAACCAATTTGTATAATGTTAGCATTGGTATTAATTTAAGTCATAAACCATATAAGAAAGTCATGCCAACTTTAAGCTTATTCAAACCGGAGTTTAGTCATCAATGATGAAACCAACTAATTGATAAACCATAAAAAAAATGTTTTTTTTATACAAAAACCCATTCATAGCTGATTGCTCCAACACAAGATTGAATACAGGTACCTGAACTATTCTACTTAATCATATAAAGTCATGAAATGTATAACGCTTAGAAGGCAGCGTATTCGATCATATAACGATTATATATAGTCTTAATCAGCATCGCGATCTAAGACTTTGGTCAAAGTTTTCATTTTCTTTTCCTTTTTTCAAGTTAATATGATGTAAGGCATGCCGAAGAAAGACTTTCTTGAACATAGAATAACCCAACCAAGTTCTTTAAGGCAATGAGAATATTTTTAAATAAACTTGTTTTTGGTCAAGAGAATTTTTGGTTGAAACTTTAAAGGGCAACAAATTAAACTATAACCCAACCATAACCAAGTGGCTGTATAGCGGTACAAGCAGCAGCTGTGTTAAGGACTCGTTTCACACACACACACACACACACACAAACACACTCACACATTACTCGTAGTGAGTGGGGATGCTAAAACAAACTTTTCAATCACCGCCAGAGCCGGCGAGTCAACGTCATTGCCAAAGCATTAAATGAGAAATGTTGCAGAGTAAACATGCAGCAAATGCAGCGAACTCCAGGAACCCTGGATCCACATAGGTTTGCTGTTGCTGTTGTTGTTGCAGTTGTTGTTGTTGTTGTGCAGGATGTGGGTACGTGTACGGCATTTGGGTGGCTTTTGGTCGTCTTCTGGCTGCTACTGTGGCAGTCAATCAGCGAGCAGTCAGCGCAACAGCGCAAAATAAAAATACAAAAAAAAAATGGGAAGGGGAAAGAAAATAAGTCAAGAAAAATAAATAAAATGTTCTACAGCGTTTAAAAACAGACGAAGCGTGCAGCTGGAGTTGGAGTTGGAGTTTTAGCTGGCAATGTTGCAGACATGTTGGCAACACTTGCTACTCGCAAAAGGGGCACGAATGACGAGCAGCAGTTGAAAACTGTGTGACAAATACAAATCACTTTAGATTTATTTGATGAAATTGTTTGATGATGTAGAAAAGGATTAACGCCAATGATATTTGTGTAACGGTACAACTGTGTAACGCTATCGTCGTCTAGCTGCAACAGCTGCAGCTGCAACAACCCTGACTAACACAAACACCAACAGCAGCAGTAGCAGCAGTAGCATCAAAATTGATTCAAGATGAAGACGAATATAAAGAAACGCGTTGCATGACAGTAATCAATGATGAATGAGCCAGGGGCTAAGTTGTAAGTGGTATGTGGCAAGTTTCAGGCATTGACTTTATGAAAAGGTCGCTCCAAAGTTAACTGAGTTTTTTTGTTAATATCACCTGCAACTAGCTTAAAGTCAATGATTTTTCTGATTACTTTGTAAGTAAGGAAACAATAAATACTTCAATGCATTCATTAATTGCCTTCAAGTAACATTTTGAACAGCAACAAAATAAGTGGTTACTTTCAGTTGTGTTGAACAAAAGGTTCCCTGACAGCTGCTTAAGATAATTTACGCCTGCTTAACCCTTTCGAAAATTGGGTCACATCTTCAGCTTCGAGTTCAGCTTAAGCTGCAGTCAACAACCCTTAGCCTCCTCCTCCTGCTCGTGACTTGACCCGGCTCAACTTGTTTTCTCTTTTTTTTTTGGCCTCTGTCTCTGTGGTGGGCCGCCTTGTTTTATGCAACGACTTTTGAATTATGTGAGAAATCGCTGGTGAACGATAAGCGAATAGCGCCAACCAAGGGGAGCTGTGTATGTGTATGTGTGTGTGTTTGCTTGTGCCCCTTTTTTGATATAATCGGCGAGGCATAAATCTCAAGACCTGCCCGGAGGCTGCAATTTACGGCACGGACGTAAATTTTTATAAATGTCCTTGTAAATAAACTCGCAAATATGCTGATTTAGCATATTTGTGATATATGAATGCGCATGGCCTTGTGGGCGTGGCATCACGTTTGTGGTTTATGCCACATCTCAGTCTCTGCGTACGTGTGTCTGTGTGTGGCAGTTTTATTGTGCGCTTTCTGCTGTGTCCTTGTTGTATTCCAAATACATATATTTGTATATATTTCACTTTTTTATTGTATTTCCCTTTGATTTTAGTCTTTTTTTTATTGTTGGTTTTGTTTTTTGGCCTTTGTGCCCCAGGGGCAGCATTTCAACAAAAAAAAGCGAGAGACAAAAGGAATCCACTTCGAAATATCCTGAGTTTTTATCGATGCCTTGCATAAACTAATATTGAGACAAATTCAGCCACCTTTTTTCTTAAATCCAAACCAAACTTACTAATAACAATATTTCCATTAAAAGATAACACAGAAATTTATGCTTATCGGAGTCACAGAAACCTGACTGACTGACAAACGTTTTTCCATCTTTACAATACGTCTTTCTAGAGATTTTTTATTTATACAGGGTATTATAAAATAAACAAACACAAGTGATAAATAAAAAACGAAATTTTATATTGCATTGTTGTTTGTGTTTCTGTTGTTGTTGTGCGACGCATAAACAAAAGCATATGTGTAATAAAATTCATGCACATAAACAGACGAAACAACAACAGCAACAACAACAAAACCAACAACGACCATTGAGACAATGAAAAGCAAGTTAAATATTTCATAAAGCCGCCGTAAAGTATGCAATGCTATTTTCACCAGTTGTAAACTCGCGTCTTTTTCGTTTGTTTTGTTAATATTGTTATGGTTCCTCTGTTAGGGTAAGAGGCACGCATATAAAACGCTCATAAATAGTTAGAAAAGCTCAGTCAAAAAGCGCACATAACATTATTTTGAATTTTGGAAGAAGAATGCTTTAAGAACAGTTACTCAATCAAAGCTTGCAAAACAATTAAATACGATTTATCAAACATTTGGAACTTAAAACTGAATTTTGTTTGTGCCCCAACAATCGAGCATTGAAAATGTTTCTCGCATAACCAATTGCAGCCATCAATTTGTGATTGTGAACGGAACACTCGTGCATGGAGTGCATTTTCGGCCACAATTGCCACAAACCAAGTGAGAGAGAGATGGAGAGTGTGTGTGTGTGTGGGTGTGTGTGTTTGCACAAATAGCCAGCAAAGTGGCATTGAAAGCGATTTGCTAAATGCATTTAGATGCCACAAAGTGACCACAATATGCCAAATGCATTCACTTCACTGTTTCAAAAAGAGATTCACAAATGTCGTTGCCAAACACATACATATACACATACATACATACATATATACATATATGTATGTACAGTTGTCGAAGAGTCAAAGACAAAAATTATCCATGTTCATTTTGATCAAATCTGTGGTCGAAAGCTGTTTATGGCTTACATCAAATAGAATCAACTACTGTTAAGCACTGAATAAGTCACTTTCAATACAGCTTGTAAGAAATCCTTACAAGATAAATTTACAAATTGCAATAATAAATGCGAAACTCAGAGAACAAAAAAGGATAAGTATAGATTTTCTTTATATAGTTTGATTTATTGCAATACTTTTGAAGAACGTATTTTTTTTACCTTGATGATTGTAAAAGTGTTCTTGAAGTAAGTATTTTGTTTTTGATTTTAATTCCACTAACTAAATTCTTAACTCAAATATTTTAATATTGACATAATGGGTTTTTAAAATGATATAAAAAAATTACTTCATTTTTGGGCTTTTTTCCTTGATTTTTTGAAGTTGATTAAAATATTTGTATTGCTTACATCAAGTAATCCATTCTGAAATCAGGAATTCATTTTAAGGAATCGAACCTCCGTTTTCAATAACTGCACACTGCCACCGTCTATCGATTTTACTGAGTCAACCAATATAATTTCAGGGAATCGAACCTCTGCTATCGATGACTGCACACTGCAGTATGTTTGCCATTTTCTATCGACTTTACAGAGTCAACCAATATCTTATTAGGGAATCGAACCTCTGTTATCGATAATTTCACACTGCCACCGTCTATCGATTTCACCGAGTCAACCAATATCCTTTCAATGAATCGAACCTCTATTATCGTTTCCACCGTCTATCGATTTCACCGAGTCAACCAATATAATTTCAGGGAATCGAACCGATCGATAACTGCACACTGCAGTATGTTTGCCATCGTCTATCGACTTTACAGAGTCAACCAACATAATATTAGAGAATCGAACCCCTGTTATCGAAAACTGTTATCGATAACTGCACACTGCCACCGTCTATCGACTTAACAGAGTCATCCAATATCATTTCAGGGAATCTAACCTCTGTTCTCGATAACTGCACACTGCAGTATGTTTGCCATCGTCTATCGACATTGCAGAGTCAACCAATATCATATTAGAGAATCGAACCACTGTTATCGATAACTGCATACTGCCACCGTCTATCGATTTCACCGAGTCAACCAATATCCTTTGATGAAACTTAACCTTTGTTGTCGATAACTGCACACTGCAGAATGTCTGCCATCGTCTATCGACATTGCAGAGTCAACCAATATCATTATTTAACTGCATCTTTTACATATTTGTCACCAGCTTAACGCTTAAATTCAAGCAAATTTATGGGCATTCAATACACAGCGGGCGTTTCCCAGCATTTTCTTCTTTATTTTCTGTCGCCCTCTCTTTTTCTCTCGCTCTCACTCTCTGCCCCTGCCATTTGATTGTAGTGCTTTCTCTGTTTGAGTTTGGGTCCCCATTCGCAATGTGCTCGACCCTGTGCTGCAGCATTGTAATTTTTGTTCACTTACAACAGTAATTCGTGTTAACTTTTCGTGTAATGTGCAAATTTATGGCAGAAATTTCACACACAGCCCCTTGCAACGCATGTGTATGCGTGTGATTGTGTGTATGTGTGTTTGAAATATATAATGAAAGAAAGTGTTAAGGGCAAGCAGCGAAAGCTATAGTAGAATTTGCTTTAACTAATCGATAGCACTGAAAAGTCATCGATATCATTGTTATTGTTTACTCTTTGCAAACTGTGGCAACTCTACATGTTACTAATCATTTTGGGGACTACTTAACCTTATATACTGCTCACGCTTACGAAATTATTAAGTTTTAGAATCTATCGATAAGCTGTCATCGATAGACTCTCAAATCTATTTGCCTTGTTTCAGCTGCGAAAGCTATTCACAGCCAATTCACTATTTATTGTCAGGGCACAGTTGCTGAATCGTATATCGTATATTCTTCTATTCATCTGGGAGGGATGCGCATTCGCAATCCAAAACTAAAATATATTGCTTCAAAATGCGCACATGGCAAATATCTTAAAGCCACAAGCGATTGTCCCCCAATGGTTGCCCGAAAAATGTCGCTACTATTACTGCATCTATCCCCTCCCCATTGCCTCTGCGTGCCCATGTTACCCACGTACCTCTTCAATCCAGAGTCACCGCTGCAACTCTTGCCCTCAACCCTCACCCCGCTAAAAGTCAAAGTCATCGTTGTCGTTGGCGACTGTGGCCATAATTTACAAGTTGCTGGCGCGTACCAATTGGCTGCAGTGCATCTCCCTTCCCCCAAACCTCACTTCCATCATCACACACACACACACACACACACACACAGAAATACATGCACATGGTTCTCATATACATATGTGTATGTGAGTGTGTGTTGTGTATGTGTGTACTCCAAGTGTTCTTTGTCTTTCGGCAATTTATGGCCGCTGGCAAATGTAGACAGTGTAAGAGGTTAATAAAGTTTAATAATTTTCTCAAGTGTTAACTGTGAATGACTTTAATTTTATTTTACTTTATGTTCATTTTTCTTGTCTTTACGTAAAGCACGCTCTCAAGCCTAAGCATATGCAACGGCTTTTGTTTTTGTTTCCATCCAGCCAACCAGCTGATGGTCATAAAACCAACCAAACACAAGTATATCGTAAATATCTAAGAGTAACAAGAAGAAAAAAAATATAAAAAATGTAAAGAATTTCGTCAAGACTTTATTCTGACTCGTTGCCTCACCTGGGTCGCGCTGCTTGTCGTAAAAAAAAAAAAAATGTATATATATATATATATATATATATGTTAGTTGAAATGAGAGCGTAGCGCAGCTGCCCGAGCACAAACGCATCTATCAAAAATTTATTTTTACTACACACAAAAATTAAATTATATAGTCAGTTGCTCAACTTGATGAATAAGTAGCCGTAAAATTGTGAAGTCCGTTGGGCAGTGGAGCCAACCTTCCCTTCACGACCCCCCAAGCTCCCTTTTGCAGACTGTTCCGTTGCCGGACGTCAGCATAAAAATCAATCTAATTTCATTAAAGTCAGTCAACGTCATAAAAAATGGTTGAAAAAAAAAGTACACCAAATGGCAGCTGGCCAAGACAATGGCTTAGCTAAGCTGCTTGGTGCACTGGACACGCTCCTCCTGTCAGTTAGCATTGGAAATTTAATTTTGAGCACGCCTCCAGCTTATTAGATAGTAAAAAAGCGCATGAAGTTGAGGCATATATTAATTTGATAGCAAACAAATATTTTTTAAATCTGATAAGTTCGTCCTTTGTAAGTAACATTACCTTTCTAACATGCAAAAGGAATCCCATTTAATCCGTTAAAAACATAATTCTCACAATTTTTAAACTCTTAACAACATTTTGTGTAATCAAAAAATAATTGAAAAAGGAAAAAAATTAACCTGCAAAGTTTTGAGTTGACTTAAAATTGGTTTAAATAAAATGTCAGGGATGTTAAGATATGTGAATTTGGGGGGGTTGCGGGTTATTGAAGGGGTGCGCAAGCTGCGTTGACGCTAATTTCTCAAGCAAGGCGTTCGCGCATAATGTAAATCTCGTGTTTGAGCCCACACATAACTCAAGGTAAGAACAAAATAGAAATAAATAAAAAACACACTTGAAATAAAACATTTACCGTTGCTCCGTCTTCAATGCTGCTAATGACACGCCCACGCGATGCACACACACACAAGCACACACGCACACACACACACACACATATGGTTAGCAGAGCAGCCATAAATTCAATTCAATTCGACCAGCAGCTGCTGCTTTTGAGCTGAGTTTCGAGTGATTTTCTTAATGTAGTTCTAAAGCCAAGAGCACTTGCAAATGGAGTGAGAAAGGGTTTCCCTTTTTTTTCTTCTTCTCTTTGTTCTCAATCTACTTCGTATTTCTTAAGTGCTTAAAGTTGGGAGTTGGTGTGAGTTAACGGTGAGGGTTGGGGGGGTGGGGAGGGGGAGTAATGCATGGGTTGCCCTTTCTAATGTTAGGTCTAATAAATTTAGCACAACGCTAAGGCGTTACCGTAACTGATTTTTGAATAATATTTTTACTTGCAGGTGAAAGGTATCATATGTGTGTGTGTGTGTGTGTGATGCTAGGCAGTTGTTGGCAATCCATCCTGCCCGCCAACCCTCGCGGTGTAATTGTTTGAAAAATTACCGTGTCTACATGACACGCACACACGCACACTTAGGCATTAAATCAAATTTCAAAGGTGTGTACTTTTTTGGTACAAAGAAAGACAAAAAGAAAGCAAGAGAGAGAGAGAGAGAGAGAGAGAGAGAGAGAGCGAGAGAGATGTTATGACTGTAATAACTTCTGAGGAGAGCATAGAACTTGGCTAAGACGTAGAATCTAGATTGGAAAATCATCTTATCATGCAAAGGGATATCAAATCTAAGCCAGGACATATTTTAACAAATTGTTCTTAACCTTTTTTACATTTAATTAAGTTTTTTTAGAGCTTTCATACAATAGTCAAAAAATTGATAGCCTATGTGATACATAAGCTAAAGTTTTGGTAAGTTTCATAACCCCATTAGACAATACTTTAAGATATTAAGTCTATATGTTACTCTTAGCTATAAGCTATATTATTGTTAAGTTTCATAAGTTGTTTAGACGTGAAAGAGTTACAAACTTTCGCACTTATAATATCAGTAGGATTATCTTTAAAAGTTTCATTACTAATGAGTAGAAGTAGTTCCTTCTTTTTCTTGTTACCTGAAACTTGTTCTGTTATTAAGTTTAACTATTAGGTTTAACTTTAAGTTTAGTTTTATATTCAATGATTTTAGCTTAATCTTTTCAAAGATTATCTTCTCAAAAGCCTTTTGAACTTTGCTAAGCTCGCAAACAATTTTGAGTTGATTTTCATTAAACCTGGCATCTGATTTAACCTGCAACTGAATTTGATGAATCAATCAAATGAACAACAATAAAATAAAATGCTTTTGATGCAACAATGTTTATGTTGTTTTTGTTGTTGCTGTTGTTGCATGATGATATCAGTGTACTTGTTGTAATACACATGTGACAGCTGTCAACCGTTTGTCAGGTGGCACTTAGCACATTTTTGTTGTCACGCCCAACGCGCAGAGGGAGTTGTTGTTGCGGGGGGAAGAGGAGGTGCCTGTCATATCAAATCTCAGCGTTTATTTTATGTTTGATTGAAACTTTGATTAATTTTGGCTGGCACTGAAGGCCCACTGAAGTCCGCACCGGCTACGGTTGCCTGCCCCACATGCAACACTCGCAGGTATCGCACGTTCCATTGCCCAATTCGCGTTGGCGTTTATAAGCCAAAGCACAGTGGCACCAGCTTAATGTTTATTATTTAACTTTTTGTTTTTTAAATGAATTTCTTAAAAGATTTTTTTAAAGAGTTTTTTTTTATATACAAAATTATTTTAACATATTCAATTTAATAATTTGAGCTTTTTGTATATTTAAAGATTGAAAATTATATACAAAATAATAAAATAACCTAAATTTCATGACAAAAATAATTATTGGGTATTATTTTTTCTTACAAATTTATATAACAAGAAAGATATCCATCAAAACAAATAGCTTATAAATGTTATATAAATAAATAATATTGATTTTAATAAAACGTATTAAGATTATGTACCATGTACTTTTAACACACTGTGCGTTGTCTGGCTGTGAAAGATACTCTAATGGCACAACAATACATCGTTTGCCATCCAGTTCCATCTAGAATGGCTGATTTCATTGCTGTTGTTGTTGTCAACGCCTTGGCACAGGTGTTTCATACGCCGGGGTTTTCATTTGTAATGAGTACCGTACCGAGGCAGTACATATTCTACACGTATCTCGCATTGCCAACATGACTGTGTGTGTGCGTGTTTGTGTGTGTGCGGGACTTGGGTGCGAATGTTGTGCACACACAGGTCACAGGGACAACAGAAAACGGAGACAGCGCTTTCTTCACTTATCCCCCTCCCCTCACATTTGCTTGAAATAATCTGTCATATGTTCTCGAGATACCCTACTTGAATACGCAAAGTGTACATTGGCATCGACTCTAATCTTGCGGTTGACTTGTAATTTTTTCATTTACAAAAATGTGAACTACGCTTAATAACAATAAAAAATTTAATAATAAATTTATTATTACAAATTATTCTATTATTATTATCTTTTCTAAAGATATGATTTGAATTTCTGTTCATATTTCAAGCCAAACAAACATTTGGGGAATTTAAATAACTATTATTATTTAATAAAAAGATCCATCCACTGGAAAAATGTGTTAACATTATTTATGAACTAGTTTAATTCGATAAAAGGTTAATTTGTTTATGTTTAAGTTTTTTTGTGAATAATATATATAATATATAATCAGATATTTCATAAATAACATCTAATTAAAATTTATCTTATTTAATAATTTATTTTCTTTGTTTTTTAACTTTTAGCTTTCAATATCTAACAAATTATTGAGAATCTGTGATATAAAATCAAAATAATAATAATAAAACTTATTAGTTTGATAAATTCGCAGCGCTTTGGATTGTTCCAGTTGGCCGAATGTGTTGCCTTTTAGCATTTAATGTTTATCAGTTCGCACGTCTTATTCTTATAGTTTATAGTTCAGTTGCAACAGCGACACCTTTCTCGACCCCCTCTCTCCTCCGCCCTTAGTTGCGTTGTTGGTTTTGTTGTTTATAACTTTTACGCGACAGTCGTTGTTTATGCGCAATGCGTGATCACATTTAATGTCAAGGTGCTGCTTTATACCATTTTCAGCTGCCTGCTGTCATCCTTTGTCCTGAATGTCCTGAATATCCTGAATCTCTGAAGGTTATACGCAGCCGTTTCAATCATCGCCGCCTTCGACTAGTCAAGTAGTAGAATTTTGTGATGCAATTAACTTGATAAATAACTGGGAAATAAGATTTATTCTTAAATATTATTTCCCTTTAATGAAAATATACCGAAAGAAATATTCAAATGAGTAACATGAACCCATTTAATGTGTAAAAAGGGTATCATGGTTTGGTGCAAAAGTATGTAACAGGCAAATAGAAGCATCTCCGACCCCATAAAGTATATATATTCTTGATCAGCTGAGTCGATATAGCCATGTCCGGCTGTCTGTTTGTATGAACTTGTCAATCTCAGAGACTAAAAGAGCTAGAGACTCCAGATTTGGAACGTAAGCTCGCCTTATCCCTAGGTAGTACAAGTTCGTTTTCGATTTTCGATAACTCTTTTCATTTCTGATATACACATGGGATTGCTAACAACAAAATCTTGAACTTGGAAAACTTTGAGACTGCGTTTGATATGAAAATCTGTAAAATTTGCATTAAAATCGGTTGAGAAACATCAAAAGATATGGAACGTTGAAGTTTAGTCGAGTATGCAGTATGCGTACACACACACACACACACACAATACAAGCACTCACTGGTTTCTCGAAGACAAAATTATGCAAAGCTTTGTTACTTTTTATTGGCAGTTATATTTGTTGAACAGAGGAGAAAATCAAATTAGATATAATTAAGAACTAAATCAAAGCAACTTAAGAAACAATTCGTTGAATAAAATTGTTTTGAACATTATTTTGGGTGTTTTCGTTGCGGTTGTCAAAATCACGGCAGATGTATAATGGAGTTACGTCTGGGAGCGCCTAAGCCTTAGCTGACCACATCTAGAGCAAGCTATCTATGCCATCCTGTGCAGCGCAAGCAGCAGCAGCACATTATCCTTAAAAGCTTGTAAGACGTTGTGGCCATAACAAAGTTAAAAGCAACTAAAATAGACACCTGGGACAATGGGGCAGGCGAGGGCTCTTCTTAGCCAGGTTGGCAACTGGGCGAGTGCTGGGGGGGGGGGTGGGGGGGTGCTGCAACATGGAGTAGCTCAGCGAGTGGATAGCCAGGCTAAATAAGTGCAGCTCAGTTCAGCTTGGCGTTGGCCAATCCAGTGCCACAAAATTTATTGACTTTGTCGTTTGTCGTCCTCGTCGTCCATGTTTGTTCTACCGTCGTAGCACAGTTGCAACCAAGGCCTGTATGAGTATGTGTGAGTGTGTGTCTGTGTGTGTGGAGTTGTGCTTGCCTGCACTTGGCAGAATGTGGCAGGATGCCGCTTACGAGCCTGTCTTAATAATTTGGCATCTTGCTAAATTAAAACTAAAGTCCGGCTACATAAATCTTTGGACCCATGCCGCATGATGAGCATCTGCTTTAGTCAGGCTTATGATGTTGGTTTTAAATACCCTGTAACCATAAAAAAATATGTGCAAGTAGGGTATCTTGATTTGCTAAGAAGAGAATGGCATGTTCTGCGAATTTCAACATTAAAAGTGTGTTAAAAGCAAACAAAAAAATTATTTAAAAATTAAAACAAATGGCCAAAAATAAAGATCATATTAAAAACAAATCAAAAAAATGTTGAAAAGAAACCAAATTAATTTATTATTCAATCAAAAACATGCTAGAAGTGATATTTCTTTAAAAAAGTTAAGTTAATTTAGTATTTACTGATTAAACAAATTCAAACACATTCAAAAATCAAATAAACATAGTTTTAATATACATAAATAAAGTTCCTGTGATTTGTATGTTATTTTATCTAGGGTATCTATCAATCGGTTAGACCTTTTTGAACAGTCTACCAAGCGTTCGTTTGTTTGCTGTCTGGCTGGCGTTTACAACTTGGCCCGTTTTGCTAGCATTTATGTTGTTGTTTATGGCCACGTGTAATCACTGGCCAAAACGGTATGGTCCATGAACCACTTCATTGCAGGGAGCACCTGACTGCATTGTGGCAACACTGGCCGGAAGCAGACCCACCACTGTTGGGTTGACTGTAGTTGTTGTTGTTGGCGAGGCGTCTGGTCAGTTAACGTTTGCTTCATTTATTGTTGCCATGGCGCAATGTTGTATGTTGTTGTTGGCCATGTCACCGACACTTGGCCACTTCAACTTTAGATGACTACGTTGTTGTTGTTTTTGTTGTTTTTGCTGTTCTTGTTTTTGTTGTGCTTCATGCACATTATTGTAATTGCAATGACTTGATTGTTGTTGTCACTGAAGTGTCCTCGTTGATGATCCCAGTGTGTGTACGTGTGTGTGTGTTTGTGTGTGTGTGTTTGTGTGTCCTGATGAATGCTGATGCATCAAGTACTTCAGTGTTAAATCATGAAAGCTATGCGAACATATTCCATGCAGGTGCATCACTAAGTCTGTGTGTTTGTGTGTGTGTGTGTGTGTGTGTGTGTGATATAACTTCACTTGAAAATCCATCACTCGATGACACTCTATTTGCCTTGTCAGAGTCAGAGATTCCGATGCAAGTTTCAAGCCTCACTTTGCATCGCAAAACTAGCCAAAGCTCTTTTTATACCCTGATCCCATTAAAAATGGGTATAATGGTTTTGTGCAAAAGTATGTAACAGGCAGAAGGAAGCATCTCCCAAGTAAAGTATATATATTCTTGATCAGCATCAACAGCCGAGTCGATATAGCCATGTCCGTCTGTCCGTCCGTCCGTCTGTATGTATGAACGCGTCGATCTCAGAGACTATAAGAGCTATAGACTCCAGATTTGAAACTTAAGCTCGGCCAATCCCTAGGCAGTACTAGATTGTTTTCGATTTGCGATAACTCTTCCAGTTTTCGATAACTACATGGGATCGATAACAACAAAATCTTGAATTTGGAAAACTTTGAGACGGCATTTAAAACATTAAGCGAAATAAAAACAATTTGTGCAAGTTTTATTGAAATCGGTTAAGAAACTTTGGAGATATGGAACATTGAAGTTGAGTATAGAGTTGCTCGTACACACACACACATACTTGTAAGCACGCGTTAAGTATAGGGTTCAGGGTATCGTCTAGTCGGGTTTTCTCGACTAGAGCCTTCTGACTTGTTAGTTTTAAGTATGCCATGTTCATGTTTAAGTTAAAAAGTTACTTAACAAAGTGTAACAATCTTTGAACAACTTGGTTTATGTCGTAAAATCTCGAAAGAAACTATTTGTTAAGAGATGTAACTTTTTTTTTGTTGCCTCAAGATATTCGGATCAAACTTACTGTTTACAATACATTTTAAAGCTTTCATTGGAAGAACTTTCATCATTTTGCTGTTACATAACTGAATCGATGGGAAATCAAAATTATCTGTTTACATTTTTAATAAGCTTAAAGATAGATAAAAACTAGATAATAATAAAAAAGAACATTTCTAATGAACAGATTAATCAATTAAGCTTAAAAGCTTTCTAATAAACAGATCAATCCATTGAGCTTAAAAGCTTCAAACCCATCTTGCCACAGTGGTCATAGGTTTATTTATTTCAGTTGTTGTACCGTGGTTGTAGATTTACATATTTATGCTACAATATTTATAAAAGCTGAAATCGTATGCAATTAGTCTGGAACTTCATACAAAGTAACATTTCTCTCCCTTTCTCCCTCTCTATCTCTCTCTCTCTCTCGTTCTCTCATTCTCACGAAACTGGAGTGCTTGACAATGCTTGAGAATTGATTGCATCTGTTATAAAGCAATTAAGTTGATTGCAAAGGACCAACGGATATTTTATTGATGCAATCAGAAACTTGAAACCCGTCCAACAATTCTCCACTCCAACCTTGTGAGGTGAGGTGAGGTGGCAAGGCAAGGAGTCAAATTTCTTCGAGTAGTTACAACTGTTGAGCAAATCGTTGGCCACACCGAAGGACAAAGGACATGCACACCTGTGCAGACATGCCAGAACCTACTCACAAAAGGAATCAACAGTCAAACATATGTATATGTGAATGAGCGCATTCCTGTGAATTTTTGTGAATTGCCATTTTTGAAATTTCCCGTCAGTCTGCAAGAGAGGCCAGACACATTGGAATGCCGTTAATTGTTGTCATGCCAGACAACATTTGCCACAGGACATTCAAGGTGGAGCCGTAGTTAAGTTCTTGCACCTAAACCTGACCATGCAAAACGAACGACGATAAAAGTTTTATTTTACAGTAGAAGCTCACTATAGCTCTCCCTCTCCCTCCCGTTTTAAAGCGTGTGAATAAAAGCATTCAATAAAGATCAGCATAAAAAGAAATTCCCTAAAATGGTTTTTACGCTTTTACGTCTGAATATCTCGTAAACCTGACGTGCTGGGTCTATTCTGTCATTAAATTCGGATTAGGCACGTCAAAAACCTTCTGAAGACTGACGGAAAATTTAATTAACTATTCTAAACCTGTGCAAATACATTAAAATGTAAGCAGGATAAATTTGTTGTGCAAAACCGCTAATAACAGTCGAACTTTAACAGAGAAATAAATGTCTTATGTTATAGGGGTGGGTGGGGGGTTTTGCAGCTGTGCTGTTTAGCAGCGCACTGTTAACACAAACAACTGTTGAGCAAGCTTGAGAGCGACGACTCATTCGCCGCGCTCTCGTACAGTTTGTTTTGTGCGAAAAAAAGAAGAAAAAGCGTTGTACAACGACAACAAAAGCATAGAACACTCAACTAACAACAACAACAAGAGCAGCGCGCGTGACAGCTGCGACGTCGGCGTAGCCTGACTACGCTGCCTCGACATGTTATACTCTCTTTCTTATTGGGAAAGAGCAGTTTTTCAACAGCCGTCAAGTCGGGTCCGTGTCGCGGTCGCTGTGTCGCTCACTGTGTCGTCGTCGTCGTCGCCGTTTTGACTATTCATTCTTATTTGTTGTTAATACTCAATGTATATAAAAATTAAAATATATACCAGCTTTTAGTTAGCTTTTACTTGTTTTGTGTTTTTTGTTTTGGTGCGGTGGTCTTGTGAAATATAAAACGTACGAAATTAACAGCGCGCGTCTCCAGCAACAATAACGACAACAACAAGTGCAGCAGCAGCAGCTGCAGTGAAAACAACAACAATAACATATGTACGAACGACATCGACAGCTGTTTGGCCAGTTGACAAGTGTCGCAATGCTGAATCTAAAATTAATTTAAAGCCAGTCAAAATAATATAAACACCAAAACTAATCCAAAACCAAAATTTACCGTTGTTATTGTGCTGTGGTGTCAGAGAGTGGTAGAGAGAGAAAGAGAGAAGAGACGCCATTTGACTACGGTTACCGCAATAATAACAACAACAATAACAATAACAAAAGCAGCAGTGGCAACAAAAAATGTTTTTGAAATTGTAAATTTTTTGGTTGTTGTTGTTTTTTATATATTTTTCCTGCGCAGTTTGGCGCTCTCACGTGTCTGCGCCGACTGAGAAGCCGACCGCGCGGCGTCGCCTTTTGATAAATGCACAGAAATTCCCATGCGGCCGTTTCATACATTTTCTACAGTTTATTTTGTGTGCCGCCTTCTGTTATACTATTCCCCCAGCCACTGCTATTGCGACTACAGCGGACATGTAGTGGGCCATTCATTTACTTCGCCTCTGCTGACGTCGTCTTCGTTGTCGTCGTCGTCGTCGTCACTGCAACGAAAGTGAGAGAGAGGTGAGTTAATTTTGTTAGTGGTCATGATCTTCTAAAATGTTCTAACGGTGCTTGATCAATGCAAAAGCTCAGCAAGCTTTTTTGTTTTGCTTACTTTCTTACTAGTGTTAACTAATGGAAACTGTACTAGTTGCGATTTGAATGCTTAATTTCAAACGTAAAGAATCCTTTTAAAACTCTGGTTCAATATTTTTGGGTGTTCGTATACACCGTATTATTCGTATTATTTACATTGCCTCTGCAGGCAGGCAGCTGGCTATTTGCTGCTATTTGTCCTCGTTGCGTTTCGTAGCAATATCCTCTCATCGCTCTCAACACCCCGTTACACCCCTTGGTGATACAGTGCCATCAATAAGTATGTCAACCGAGTCAACAGCATTAGCACAGCACCAGATGGACACCGAGCGGACACTGAAAGATGGGAAGTGGGTTGGAAAACACCAAAAAGTAAACGAATACCGAAAAGCAAGTACAAACAAAAAACAAAAAACCAAAAAAAGAAGCCAGTGAAAGACAAATCAAGAGAAAAGGCGTTAAAAACACTCTCTTCAACCCCCCCCCAACCGCCCCACTCAACACACACGTAGAGCCCCAAACAATATACCAAACAATTCCATTGATTTTTCTTGTGGGAATACGAGACATATAAGTGCCGAGTAGTTGGTAACAGCAAGTCCATAGACATAGACATAGACATAGACAAAGACATAGACATAGACATAGACAACGACATAGACATAGACATAGACATAGATATAGACAAATCCAACACAACTCCCCCGCATTCCACACACACCCCTCTCCCACCAAGCTTAGTGCCTGGCGCAGTCCTTGCTCGCACCCTTTGCGGCGAATGTTTCGTTCGTCGTCGTTCGCGTCGTTGAACTTTTTGCAACATGCTTCTTTGCCATCTATATAGTATATACCCTGTAACAATGACACAGTGTGCGATATGGGTATATACATACAAAAAGTAATAGTTTTGCCCGATAACCTCAAGGGAATCTATTTTATATATCATGTTCTTAAAAACATAGATTAGTTATAGCAAAAATACTTAATGTTCCACAAGTACAGGGTATCACGCAAGTCGACTACCTGTTGCGAAACTAATACTTACTATTTTCTTCCTGTGTTTATTTCCTACATTTTTGTTTGTTGTTACCTTTTACTACCCCATCCAACTTACGACTAGCTTGATCTTGGCTTGAAAAACGGAATTTATGTTAATTTGGTGCTACATTCCAGGAACCATGTTCCATGTTCCTTTGTCTTATTTGTTTAGCTATGGCTTTGTTTTGGTTTTGGTTTTGGTTTGCAACGCTTTGGCTTTGGCTTTGCTTTTCTTTCGGTTTAGTTCACTAACGTTCGTTCTGTCTTTTGGGGTAGGTTAAGTTAAGTTCTACGCAATACCAACCTCCCTCCCCTCCACTACAACAACACCGTCGCGTCCAGTTTCAATTTTCCGTTTGTTTGGGTTGTCTTAAGTTTGGCATTAAGATATTTACATTGCAATCGAATGTTTCGCATTTCTCTATTTTCGTTTCTAGGGAATGTTTGGTTCGGTGAGGTTCGGTTCGGTTCGGTCGATAGGGGAAACAAAAATAGTTATTATATACTTGCGTTTGTAACTTAAATCCTTAGACATTTTTTTTTGTCAATCTGAACTTTGAAATTCGCTTTATTTATTATGCATTTGTATATGTTTAATGTCTTTTTCTCTCTCTCTCTCTCTCTCTCTCGCTTGAGTTACGTTAAATCGATTTGTTTACTTAATAACTATGTCCAGAACATATGTATCGAGATTGTTTTACCCTTCACCTGAATATATAATCACCATTATTATACACTGCCATAATCAAGCAAAAGCGTATTGCAATTTTTCACTTTCTTTGTGAAACTTTTCTATGTATTTTTGTAACGCTTTCACGCAAAACCTGATGAACAAATTTGATTAAAATTTTACAATAATATAGCTTATACATCAGAATAACACATAGGTTGTATAACTTATAAAGATATTGCGTAACAAATATTCGCTAAGTGTAACAAGTGTATTTTGCAGTCCGCAACTTTTCGCTACAATATTTAACTAGTTGACAAGCAAGCGTGTGTCTGTGTTGTGAATGTGTGTGTGTGTGTGTGTGTGAGTGTGTTTGCTTGTGTGCAACATTAACTTGCAGACTTTTAACCTTTTTGCAACCACCTTGCAACATTGCAATTGTTGTCATTTTCATTTTGTAGTTTTTTGCGATTCGATTTGTTTTTTGTCGCGTTTAACGAAAAGAAAATTTGTTGTTTCTAATTGATTTCTTCTTTCGTTTGCTTCGCAATGTTTCGTTGCAACAACAAATTAGGTCAATTAAGGTTTACTTGATCACACTCTCTCTCTCTCTCTCTCTTTCAAAGGTCAGTTGAACTTGAATATTTGTTAGCCAAAGCGAAATGGATTTGGTTTCTATTAATAATATTTATATTTATTTGCATAGGATTGAAGGGTTTTTATACCCTGATCCCATTAAAAATGGGAAAAAAGGGTATAATGAAGTTGTGCAAAAGTATGTAACAGGCAGAAGGAAGCATCTCCGACCCTATAAAGTATATATATTCTTGATCAGCATCAACAGTCGAGTCGATATAGCCATGTCCGTCTGTCCGTCTGTCCGTATGTATGAACGCGTCGATCTCAGAGACTATAAGAGCTAGAGACTCTAGATTTGGAACTTAAGCTCGCCTAATCCCTAGGCAGTACAAGTTTGTTTTCGATTTTCGATAACTCTTCCCGTTTCCGATATACACATGGGATCGATAACAACAAAATCTTGAATTTGGAAAACTTTGAGATGCAATTTGAATTATAAAGCAAAATAATGATAATCTGTGAAAATTTTATTGAAATCGGATAATAAACACCGGAGATATGGGACATTGAAGTTGTGTATGCAGTATGGAGTATGCGCGTACACAGACACACACACACTTGCAAGCACTGACTGTACGCGTAAAGTATAGGGATCAGGGTATCGTCTAGTCGGGATATCTCGACTAGAGCCTTCTTACTTGTTTTTCTTAGGAAATATCAAGTAAAGGAGTCTCTATTTGACATAGAATATTATATACACTAAAAAAGCTTACTTGTCATTTTTCATGGTAAAATTTATATGACATATTGGTTCGATCTGGCCGATTTTGACAAATGAAAACAAAATTTCAGTTAGATAGTTCAAGAACTGAGGCAGAAGTTTGCATAGAAACAGAAGGACAAAGAAACTTTTGCTATATCGACTCAGTTCGCGATGCTAATCGAGTATATATATGCTATTTTCTGTCTGTTACATATTTTTCAACAAAACCATTATACCCTGTTTGCGCATTTTCAAAAGGTTCAGGGTTTAAAAATGATAGAAAAATGAATTTTTTATCCTGGTAAAAAGAATTTCTATTGAATTTAATTCAAATGGGCTTAAGGAAATATTTTGAAGGATACTTTGTAAGGATCTTTTCAACGTTTCGCTATCTGACCAAATAAATATGGTTTTAACTCACGCTTTAAATTATGCAGCTGTGATTTTGCAAATTGCATTCGTTTGTTAGTTCTGCAACAAAAACAACTTTTCGAGTTGGTTTTTGCGTTTTGGTTTTTTTGTTTTTTTTTCTAGTTCGGTATCAGCTGGATGGTGTAAAATGCAAGCCTTAAATGCCAATTCCATGAACTGTAGAACACGCACACAGCATAAACATAACTTTGCCACAACACACACACACTCCCACACACACACACGCACATGTACATACACCCTCGCATATGCAGCAAGATACTTTTATTTTTGTTTCTAGAGCAATATTTTTTTCTTTTTTTCTCTCTTTTTTTAGATATAACCAAAAACACATACGGCTAAACAAGCCAGCCAAGCAAAATAGTTGTCAAACCAAAACAGACGAACAAGTAAAGTTGGCCTAAGCATGCCGAATATTAAATACTCTTTATTTTCAGTATAATATATAGCGATTGAATTTGAAAGAGATAATAATAATATATATTGTTATTATTAAGCACTAGAAATTCCTTAAGAAGATTCATTCTTTGTTTAAGAATATTTGAATGTAAGTAGTTGAATTGCAGCAGACTTCTTCTTAAAGTTCATAAATGTACAAGAATTCTGAAGACGATTCTTTTGGGGTCCTTTAAACAACTTTTGCATCAGTATAAATAAATATATTTTACTTATTGTACTTTTTGTCGGTGGCAATTTAAACAGATTTATATATATAGAGTATACACGTATGATGTTGAAAGAAGAAAACACATTTTAAGAACACTTTTCGTTGCTGCCACTGCGTTGCAAACAGTGCTAGAACTAATGATGCCCGTGCAACACCGCCTGCAACGCCATTACCCTCTCCTCACCGCTCCGTTCCAAGTCGAGTTGAGCTAAGTTCTTATTTTTTTTTTGGTTTATTATTTTTATTTGGCCACCAACTATTGCTGTCCGCCCGCTGCGCTTTGTTTTTTTTTTTGTGGACTTGACCAAGTTTATTGCCTGCCATATGCAATTGCCGTAGATTATTTTGGTGCTGTGGCAACAACGTCAACATCGCTGTCGCTCTCGCTCTCGCTGTCGACGTCGGCAACATGGTAAAGGCGTTAACGTTCTACCAGTTAAATGCATCTTGTGCACAGATTTGACACCCACTGTACATACACTGCAAGAAAAACACTTGACTTTTGCCAGTAAGAAATGAAAATGAAATTTCAGTAAAGATTTTTTTCTTTGTGTGTGTCTAGCAAATGATTTGACTCTTCTCCCCCTTCTCCCATCCCCCTGCCGAAGTATATCTCTCCCCCCCCCCCCCTTCCCAGCCCATTCCCACTTTGAATTGTTGGCTTTGGTTCTACGTGATGTTGCCCAATGTTGGTGAATTTTTGGACACGCGGCTTTAAGAGTGCGACTGCCACTTGAAGAGTTGCCGCCTGGTGCCTGGTGTTGCAAGTGCCTCCTTAGGCAAGTGGGGCAAGTGTCTGCTGCAAGCCGCACAAATGAAACGACGCAATAACAAAACGCAATTCAGCCAACATTCTTGTTGCGTTTTAGTGTCAAGTGCAGCTATATCCTCTCTTTCTCTCTCTCTCTCTCTTTCTCTCTCTCTCTCGCTCTTTCTCTCTTTCTCTTTCTCTCTCTCTCTCTCTCTCTCTCGCTCTCTTTTTCTCTCGCTCTCTGTGTATCTCTAAGGCCAAAGCTTATGGTGCTAACGAAATGCAAAACAATTCCTCAAATCAAAGGCTCTGTTCTTTGAACTGGTTCAGTTTGTAAGGGGTGACCTTAAGCTTGCATTCCATTATCAAATGGATTCAAATGGTTTTCAAAGATTGTTTAGTTTGATTGAAGGTTCCTTAAACTAGTTCGTTCAACGTAAACTTTAGGGAAAACGATTTGGACTTCGATCACTATTCAAGCAAGAAAATGCCGGAACTAGTTCGTTCATTTCAAAACCATTTTCAATATTTAACGAACTTTTTCTCCGCTTATTAAATGAAAAGGTTTTTTTTAATGAAACTCAACCTTAAGCTCGACTTAATGCAGAGTTGAGTAAAAGCAATACGGAACTAGTTCGTTCATTTCTAAACCATTTTCAATAATTAACGAACTTTTTCTCCGCTTATTAAATGAAAAGGTTTTTTTTTAATAAAACTCAACTTTGAGCTCGACTTAAGACAGAGTTGAGTAAAAGCAATACGGAACTAGTTCCATCAACTTGAGACCTTAAACAGCTACAGATTCTATTTCGCTTATCTTTTATCTGTTTTATTTGAAAAGAGAACAAAGTGATTTTCTAATCATGCGTAGCTTATTTTATTGAGTTTAGTCAAAACAAACCTTAACTGATATTTGAACCAATAAGTTGCATTCGAACCACTCTGTCGAACCAACCAACAAGTTAAATAGTTAACGTTGCATTCGAGTGATTCCATTGATGACTTTTATGCACACTCAAAACGCTTTTTCTAGCCGTTTTTTGCTCCAGCTTAGTTTTGTGATTTTTGCCGGGATTTTTATTTGCCACTTGGCACCTACGATTTGAGTGCTCGATTGAGTGAATGAATGAGCGATTGAATATTCACTTCCATTCACATTCACATTCACGTTCATTCGAGCATTCATGTATCGCCATTCAAATCGCCATTTGAAGCTAAACGAAATGGTTTTTTCTCCTCCCCTCCCCACCCAACCCAGCCACGCTTACCCTACCCAACTACTTGGCAACGTAAGGACCAAAACTGTTGTACATTTAATTAATTATTTATACAAGAAAAGGTAAACGTGCCACGATGCCACACACACACACAGACACACACATACATACACAGGCTAGAAATAAAAAACCAAAGCAACAGCCAAAACTGAGCTAGTCAAGGTATGCAGAAGGCGGTTTTGCTTTGGAGGCGCTACCATTAGTAGCAAGCAACATTGTACCACACAGCACACACACAGACACACATCGGTTGGGATACATCGTTCGTTGTCGTTGTCGACGTTGGTTTTTTGCATAATTGATTAAATGCCTGGCCATATAACGTGCAAACACACACACACAGCGTTCAAATTGCTTTGCCTTTTGCTTTTGCAGCATCCCCACACCCCCATCCACCCCCGCACACACACACACACACAAATACACACCAACAATCTCTTGCAACAACAGTCCCAAAAAAATTGCTGAAATTTACGACGGCAAGAAATTGAACCAGCATATATATATACTATACTCCATGGATCCTACGGAAACTATGGTATGTGTGTGTGTGTGATTATTGGCTACATTTAAAATGTAAAAGTGAAGTTACAAACCAGGTATGAAATAAACTTTCGGTTCGTAGTTTTTTCGTTCTCCATCGAACCAGTTGGTGTCCTTGAGATAATTCCAATATTTATATCACTAAACCGGCATCATTTCTTCATTGTGTTACTTAACATACTTTCTTCATTGTGTCCTTGAGATAATTCCAATATTTATATTACTTATTTCTTCCTGATGTTCTTGAGATAATTCCAATATTTATGTTAATCACACGCATTATTTCTTCTTTGTGTCCTTGAGATATTTCCTATATTTATATTACTTAGCAGGCATCATTTCTTCATTGTGTTACTTAACATACTTTCTTCAATGTGTCCTTGAGATAATTTCAATATTTATATTACTTTTCCAATATTTATATTACTCAACAGGCATCATTTCTTTGCTTCCTAGTTCCTACAAAAACGAGTGTAAAAAACGTTTTGCTTCAGAGATTAAAATAAAATTGCGTTTGAAGCTAATCGTTTGAAATACAAATAAGTCTCATGCAACGAATTTACCAGATTTCCTAAGCTAGCGCATCCAATTTTTTCAAGCCGACTTTCTAATCCTCAATTTCAGTCTAAGGGAAAACAATTGTCAAAGTTTGAGCTTTGTAACTAAGTCAAGGTTAGGTTAGGTAACAACACATCAGTCGGGCGGGTATATATATACATATATATTATATATATTTATAACATTTCTTGCTAGATTCTAAAGTTGTTAATAACAATTTTTCATTATTTTTCTTTGTTTCCTTTTTTTTGCAATTCTTTGATTATTTTTTTCTTCCAATGTTTCAATTTCTATGTTTTGAATGCAATTGCTAAGGTTCGATATAAGTTATTTTGTTGTGTGCGTGTGTATGTGTGTGTGGTGTGTATGTGTGTTGCCTGTCCTGGCCCCATTTGCTGCTTGAACTTTGAACTTTATTTCGTTTTGTGGCCTGTTTAGGGCCGAGTCCTTGGTACTTCACTTTGCCAATGAAGGAGCCCCAAATTAAACACCCTTTTACACTGTTTATGCTGTTGTTGTTGTTGTTGCTGTTGTTGGCCAAATAGCAAGCACTCTTAAGGGAATTCCCCTCTCTCCTTAACATGCCATATGCTAATGTGTGCGTGTGTGTGTGTGTGTCAAGTGTGTGTATACATATGTGTGTATCCTTTTGGCAAAGCGAGTGCATTTCCTTGTCAACGCTGACATTTTCCTGCACTTCGGCCTTGTTGTTCCGCCTTCTCCCGCTTTTCCCCTCTCCACCCAGTCCATCAACATGAACATGAACAAGCCCTGTCTTGTTCTACTTCTTGCTTCTCTCTTTGTGTGTGTTTTGCTGTTGTCGTTCTTTTTCGTTTAATGAGCATTTCGACTTTTTATTCTGCTTCTTCTTCTTTGTCCTACTTAAAGCCAAGAATTATGATTGCTCCATATATATTTGTTTTTGCTTTTTCGTTTGTCAGCGAAACAAAAGAAAAACTAAATCATTATTAAAATATACATTTTTGTAGGTTTAAGGTTAGATTTTAAGTATTTGGTTCAAATCCATTCAAATGAATAACATTTGGGATATAGATTATAAAGATGTTTGTGTTGTTGTTGTGATGTAAAAGAGGATTTTTAATATATATATATATTTGGTTTAATTCCTTAGTGATTTTAAGATAATTATTAAGACGAAACTTTGTTTGATGATTGTCACAATTTCGAATGCGCCGTCGCAATGCTTTTTCCACACATCACCATTCATCACCATACCCTTTCCCCATCCATCTAATATCAAGGACAGGGTTATCTTCGTTTACTTGAGTACACTTGCACCCCCTTTGCACCCCCTTGCCCCTCCTGTCATTTGACGCTTCATTGTGACTGCCAATTAAGAGTTTGTTATACCCAAAACAATAAACAACAAATCTTTCTGTGGCGCCTATTTATTGTTGTTTGTTGTTTAATCGATGGCGTCAATTGCTGCCGTTAATCCACTTGAGCCGCAAGTTATTTGGTTACATTATAAGATAATGTTTATGTGATTATGCGTATTTCAATGTACGTATGTATGTATGTATGTAAACAAAGTATGAATAATAACCTTTTGCCGATAACTTTAGAGCCAATTGTAAAGGCGTAAAGGTTCATATAATATTTACAATTTTAAGGTTGGCATAAAGTAAAATAATATAAATATATCTATAGAAAATGCATAAGCATAGGGTATAATCAAGTTGTTCATATGTATGCAGCAGAATGAGGAAAAAACTAGAAAAAGAAAAATAATAAAAATGAAATAACATCGCCGTAGTCCACTTAAAGTAAACAAACAAACTTGGCCTAGCTTTGTTTTTGTGCTTTCTACAGAACCGCATTAGAGGAGCGTGCGCCTTTTGCTGCCGCAGCAAAAGTATAAGAAGCAGACAACCTCACCTACACCTACACCCAATCCTACCCACAAGTAACCATTACCTGCCGGCACACGCCCATTTAGTTTGCATTATGCAAAAACAAACAAACAACAACAGCAAGAACAACAACGGCAACATAAAAAGGAAGAGCAACAATAGTTTGCAAGCCGCCTGCATTGTTTGCTGTTAAGCAACACAAAAAACAACAACAACAATGACAATAACTGGCGTCTGTTAAGTGCTAACAGCGACGCAACAGCGCATTTCAATGTAACTGGACTACATCTACTCGCTGCTGAGAGCAGGCAGTAGGTACTAAAAGAGAGAGAGAGAGAGTGCGAGAGCGCCAAACTGTACAACTGTGGGGGAGCAGCGCAGTCGTCGCTTGTAGTGTGTGTGCGGCTGTTTTTGTTGTTATTTTCTTTGCATTTTTTTTTCTTCTTTCTTTTTTTTTGCTGTTGTTGGAAATCAGCATTTGACGTTGACGTTTTGACTGCTGCTGCTGCTGCTGCAGTCCGTAACGACTGCAACTGCTGCATCTAGTATGTTAGTTGTTGTTGTTGTTTTTTTTTTTGCAGTCCATTGACTTTTTCAGTTTTGCTCAGTTTCTTTTGTTGCTGCTGGCGCTATGCGCAGTTGTCACAGTTGCTGCCGCTGCTGCTGCTGCTGCGGCTGCATTTGTTGCTATTGTTGTTATTGTTATTGCCATTATATTGTATAGATGTTTGTTTTCTCTCAGTTTTGCATGGTTTTATTCTACTTTATGCATACGCATGCATAAGCCTGGTTTGTTTATTAACGATAAAGCTTCAATCTGTAAGCTGACCGAGACTCAAACACACACACACACACACACACACATATGTATGTGTGTTTTTGTAATGATAATAGCATAACTTCTGTCTGGAAATGTTGTGGGTGGTTTTTTATTGGATACTCTTTACACACTGAAAAAAAAAGGAACTGAAAGCGAGATGAAAGTCAAGCTACAATGTTTTGGCAGCTTCCTGCCTAAAAAGTATTTTTAAAATCGCTTTTTAACTATTAATTGTTCACAATTTTGTAGGTATTTTTTTTTTTCGAGTTTCGAAGTTTTTATTGTTTTTCATTTGCTGATCCAAAGGTAAAGGGAATTTGCTTAGTCAACCCATTTTTCATCTTTTCATTTGTTGCATTTTAATTAAGATAACTTTTCTTTACACACACACACACACACACACACACACACTTAATCATATCAGTTATTGTACAAAGTTCATTGTGGGTTGTTTTTTCTTTTTATAAATTAATTGAAGTTAAGGAGTGGGCGTTAAATGTGTGTTGCACAAAGAGTCAGCGAACAGCTAATGGTCGATTATAACCAGACCTATTATTATTATTATTGCCATGCATTGTGCATAACTGTAAAAAGGTAGTTGAAAATGTTTACTATCGTATGAGTAGTATATGAAGTGAGGTTTGAGAACTTCTTTTTTATACCCTATATAATTATTGAAAATGGACAAAAGAGCTAGAGACTCTAGATTTGTAACATGAGCACGCCTAATCCCTAGGCAGTACAAGTTTGTTTTCGATTTTCGATAACTCTTCCCGTTTTTGATATACAAATGTGATCGATAACAATAAAATTTTGAATTTTGAAAACTTGAAAATGTCGTTTAAAACTATAGACGAAATAATGAAAATCTGTAAAACTTTTATTGAAATCAGTTCACAAACATCGGAGATATGAAACATTAAAGTTAAGTCAAGTTTGGGGTTATATATAGAGTTCAGGGTATCTTCTACTTTTTTTCATATAAATATATGCACATTAGTGCAACGAAATGTGATTTTAAGCAAATAATAATGTGATATTTATTTTGAATATATACTCAATAAAAATTAAAAAAATAAATAAATTAAATAATAATGAAATATCCATTAAATAAGTATCTAATACGTATGTAAGGAATCCTAACTTTTTGGCCTATTTGAACTGCATTCGTTTGGAGTCGTTTTAATAAACCTACCTCACTGTTTCGCTCTCTCTCTCTCCTACTCATTTCTCTTTCTCTGTCTATGTTTCCGATGTGTCGTGCAACAACTTTAATTGACTTTAATTAAATGCAAGTCGTAAAGTCAAATGTTTTTGTAACGACAGAAACAGCGAGAGAGAGAGAGAGAGACCGTCAACCAGGGTTGTCTTACAATTTAATTAAAGCGAATGTGAATGCGAATCATAAATATTATAATAATACCAGCGCATTCAGCAGCTGCAATAAAAAAAAAAATAAAACCCAATTGTCAAATAACTTTGGGGCCGTTGAAACTATTTCGACCTTTAATAAAGCCGGCTTCCAACACAAACAGAAAGTGGGCCAAGCTAGTAGGCTTCAAACAAAACAGTTAACAGTTCGAGCACATGTTCCTGTTCCTTTTCAGGGTTCAAAATCACGGCATATGCCAATGTAGAATCTTCTTGATCAAGCTATATATAGACTAGGTGAGAAAATAAAATATGGAAATAAAATTCTTTTCAAATTTGTATTTGCTTTAGTTTATTTATTTACTAAAAGCAGGTATTTATCTTTTTAATGAACTAATATAATTCTTATATAAATCGCAAAACGTTATCAAAATTTGATTTCTTTCTTGTAAATTAGTTTCCAAAAATATTTTTTTTATATTATATTTCTTTAAAGACTTTTTGGCTTGGTTTGTACACCTTAAACGCATGTGATTTACATGATTCCAAACATTTTCTTTAATATTTTTACCGAGTTCCTAGGACTTGGTTCTTAAATCTTAAACTATATTTATTTTTTGTTTTAATAATCTTCTTTTCTTTAGATTTATTTTTTTCAAAATACTTTCTCCCAAACTTCCACATATCGAAACCCAAGGGTATATGAAACAACTTGGTAATAACTCAAACTCGTAATGAATCGAAATCGCAGTGTTCTGGAACTTGTTATAGAAATAACTTAGTTAAATGGAAATTCGACTGCAAACTAATTTTTACGTATGAAAGACTTTTGAATTCATTCCATATGACTGACAGGGTATATAATCGTCTATATATATCTATATGTTCTTTATGTGCAGATATGTAAGTGTTTTTTGTGTTTTTGATGAGGGAGCCTTTGCCAACTTTAGTTCAGTTAAAGCGACAAACTGCAAACTGGTCCAAGCGAAGGTCGTTGCTTGTTTGGTTTCGTTGGGTTGAATTTTGGGCTAGGCTGGTTTGGTTCGGTCCGGTCTGAGCTGAGCTGAGTTGAGCTTTGGATATGGTTTTAAGTTGGTTTGGTTTGGCTTGTTGGTCTTTCTGTCTGGCCAATTCAACATGCCTCTTAATTAGCTGCTTATATTTGCTGGCACTTTGTCGTTGTTGTTGTCTCATTAGAGGCGACGCTTTTTTTTTTTGCAACTTCTTTTTTTTTGTTGTTTTTTTTTTGAGCGGGTGGCCAAGTTTTTCGTAAGAAGCAACAACAACCACAACGAACCGGTTTTTTTGGAGCACGACACAAACTTGATATGACTTTCCTATAAGTTGGCGACAATTCAGTTTAGCTGAATACTAGACACAGTTTTTCTTCTTCTTTTTCTGTTTTAGAAAATCTAAACAATCGAGTTCTTTATTAAAGTTGTAATAGAATTAAAGTTAGGCCTTCGAGTTTTAGCTTTTATTTTCAACGCTTGTTTATTGAATATATTAGTTCAAGGTTTGGCTATCATTTTATTATTATATTTTTGGTACTCAAAAATGCTTGAGTAAATTTCGATTTTTGTGTGTTTCTTAATCGAGCTTGAAGAAATTTTTGCAGATAATCAAAATGATGTTAGAATTTTCAATGATAAAGCTGACGAGTATTTTTTTCTTCCATCATTGATCGATATACGCAGTCCATTAAGAAATTCACTTTGATGATCATTTTTGAAAGTTTTTTTTGTAGCTTTTGCAACACTGGCTTTGCCATTGAGCTGCATTTTGATGAAGTGAACGATTGCGATTGCGATTGCATTTGCCATGCATTATGCAGCTGCCATTAAGAACCATAAAAGCAACAGCAATATACATACATATATGTATGTTTGTATGTATAGACGCATATATTTAGTTGATCTAGCGACCAAGTTGTTGGCTTTTTAACTGTCACGTAGGTTAACATAGCGACAAACTACTTCCCTTACATACCTCCCCCGCCAACATTACGTTGCTCATTGCTTGTTCGTTGTGTGCATGGCCAACACCTTGTTGTCTTCTGTGTTGCCCCACAAGTACTTACTTACCAACTAGCATAAACAACAACAACACCAACAACACCAACAACACCAACAACAAAAACAACTATACCAACAATAGCAATAACAATGACAATCATTTTACAGCTAAACCGCAGCGCAGACAGAAAGGTCCCAGCCGTCCAACCTTTCCCCTAACCCCACCCCTCCCCCCACCCGACTCCCCTTGTGCTTCTACACACACAGCCCCCCACCGCTCCACATTGCTTCCTCTCTACTTGTTTGTTGCATGTGGCAAGTGGGTAGGGGGTGATGGTGGTGGCGGTGGGGAGGGGGGCGGTGAGTTTACCAATTAAAATGCGCGACATCACATGTGCACGAGCATTTATTATAAATTTTTCGTTGGAATTGACTGAAAAATAGTTGGTACAGAAAAAAAAACACAAAGCCAGCGAGAAAGACAAAAACACAAAAAAAAACATAAAAAAGGAGAATGAAAAAAAAAATAAAATAATAAAAGCGCATAAAGAGTAGACAGCGGGATATGCAGCCATGTTGAGAGCGAGGGGATGGTTGAACAGAGAAGGGGGGTGGAGAGAAGAGATATAGAGGGAGGGGGAGAGGGAGTGGGAGGGAGGCGCTAGAGCTCTCTGTTTGCCATCATTCAGCTCGGCTCACCCGTCTCGTACTCCTGCTCCCCCGCTCCCTTACCCCTCACTGTTCTGTGTATGTTTTGGTGCATGTTACAACGTTGTTAATATGACGCTTAGTAGTTGTCTCTGACACACACACACACACACATACACGCACGCATAGACCATGCAGACAAAATGTGCATTGACAATGTTTTTCAAATTGACGACGCATTTGAAGAGTGTGCTGCGAGACGCGAGGCCAAGAGTGATAAAAATGATAGGGAGAAAGCAACAAAAGGAGAGAGAAAGAGACAGAGAGAGTGGAAGAGAGAGGTGTGCGTGTGTGTGGGTGCGGGTGTGGCAAATTTGCTGCTTGAGGGGCAAAGTTGTGGAAGCGTCACGTTGTAAAAATTATTGGCATGCGAACGATGCTGCAACGTTTATTAAATTTTTGAAGTGCCACAACATAGGGTGAAGTATTGCCAAGGGGCAATGCCTGGGTGCAGGCATTAAATTGTAATACACACATGTAGTACATACATACACTGTCAAAAAAGTAGCTTGAAACATAATCAAAAATCTATTAATAAAAACATTTGAAAATTTGTATTAATTATGTCATGAAATATATTTCGATTACAAGAAGCCATATCCAACTCCATTAAGCATATAAATATATGTTTCGATCGTGAGTTAAGTTCGATATAGCCAAGTTTGTTTGTCTGACTGTTTCAGTTTTGAAACTTTGTTCAAGGTTTTCTTTTTGTTGAATGTTGAATGATTTGTGAAAATCAGCCAAATCGTACTTCTACAACTATAGCTGTCATATAAATGAAAGATCTCTTAACAAATTATTGAAATGCTTGAAAAACTCATTTTACATAATAAAACATTTGTATATATTTGTTTCAGTGTACATATATATGTATGCATTCAATTCCTTTCGGTTTGAGTGTGTGTGTTTGACATTTTATGTTGTATTAATTTTACAGCTTGCATTTTGTAGCTTTACAACATGGCTAACATATATACTCATATATATAGCTATGTGTATATGTATGTAATATTATGAATGCCAGCTAGCCTGTATAATAATTACGTATGTGTGCGTGTGTGTGTATGTGTGTGGTTTATCATGTACAAAAAGGCAGTGCTTTATGTAACGATGAAGTGTTGTTAATTTGCCATCGAGTTGATTTCATTTTGCGTACAATTAAAGTTCATTAAAAGTCGGTTGTAATTTCTGATGAATTTTTATTTATTGCATTTACTTAAATGTTAATTAGCCAATTGTCATTTAAACGACAAACACAACTTAATTGACCGATCGATATATCTTTTTTGTTTTAACCTATCGTCATTATAATATAATAAAAAATTGTTGCTTTAAGTTAATAACAAAATTTTCAATTCATTTGCTTTAGCGATTCAATTTAACTTGGAAAGTGCCAAAAATTTGAATATTAAATTTTTATAAAATAAAAATTTAATTTTAAACCAAAACCAAAAAAGTTTCAAAACATTTTCTAGCTATTTATTTTTGATGTGACCAAAAAGTTGCCAGCAATCGCAGCTTAGAGGCACACAAAAAAGTTTTAGCTATTGAGTATGTGGCACCAAAATGCATTGCGTTGCAAGTGTTGCAAGTGAGTCCTTGCAGCAGACACATGTAGCATTTGATGCAACATAAATACATTGTCTAATATTTCCCACAAACGGATGCAAAAGCAGAAGCAGTAGCCAAGAGCCAAAACAGCTTGACTATCGTCGTCTGGGGGGAGGGGTGTCTCGAAATTTGCTTTTGTGTTTCGTATCTAGCTGAAAGCAGGAGCTTGCAACATGCCGCACTTTATTGCAACTAAACAAGTTTGCTAACTATTTGAATGAGTTTTCATGCGTCGCGACTTTGCTATTCTTATACTTATTTGGTTTTTCATCTATCTATCTATATGTATATGTGTGTGTGTGTGTGCATTAGCAAGTTGTTGCAAGCTTAGCAAACCATAGAACCAATGAAGAACCGCAATATGAGAACTTCACTTATCCACTGTTATTCAGTCTATCTTAGAGTGTGTTTGCGTGTGTGTTTGTGTGTGTGTGTGCGTGTGTAGGTAACTTCATATTAAGCCATGCCACAAACCTGGATAGTTACGGCTTATACAAACATGCATGTACTATAATACAACTGTAGTTTGCCAGTTAAATATTGCTAAGCAGCTTATATGATTTGTAAGCCCCAAAGTGCTCTCTCTCTCTCCCTCTCTGTGTCTCTCTCGCTCTTTCTATGTTGCAGGGCTTATTAGTTCATTCAACTTGTTCAGTTAATAAAAAATATGAATAATAAGCATACAATATCCTGTTGTTGCATGCGTTTCTAAACGCTTTTCAATACTTAGTTGGGTTCAATTTTATACCCTGAATCCATTGAAATTGGATAAATAAATGTATATATAAGATATGTAACAAACAGAGGGAAGCATCTCCGACCATATAAAATATTAAAACATTAAGGAACATTACAAGTTTTTGTCAAATTATCGATAACCCTTTTCCCTTTTCCGATATGCAAAATCTTGAAATAATGAGAATCTGTTAAACTTCTATTGAAATCGATTGAGAAGCAAAGGAGATATATAACAATAAAGTTAAATCAAGTAAACAATATACGCGTACACACACACCAACACACACACACACACACACAGATACTTGCAAGTATGGCGTTAAGTATAGAGTTTAGGTTATCTTCCAGTCCAGAAATTTCTTGACTGGAGCCTTTTTACTTGTTTGATAAGCTTTAACTTTGAAATTGCTATTTTCATGCAATTTCGTTAAAGAAGTCGACGACTCGCAGTTAAGCCATGTTGATAATTGCTGAGCAGCTGTGCAAGCACTTGCAACAACCATGTTGCAATTACTTCAAATGCAACAACAATTTTGCTGTCAAATGCAGTTGGCCGGAAAGAGATCGAGAGAGAGAGAGAGAGCAGAGCCAACAACTTGAAAATGATGCCCTCCAGTTGCAGTTTGTGCATTTTGTCAAATCAAAAATGGAATTTCAATCAACTTAAATTGAATCCAAATTTGTAAAATCTAATGCACAAACAGACAGAGTAAAAAGAGCAAGAGAATACAAACACACACACACACACACTGAAACATTTTGAGAGTCGACACTCGATGACGAAAGATGACTAGAAAAACCCTTAAAGTTAACTTAAATTTCTATTTCAATTTCAATTTCATGGACAACTGCCAGTTGACGCCCTTTTGCATCCTTTTGCATCCTTTTGCATACTTTTGCATCCTTTTCGTTCAACATCCTCTTCGTAATCAGCACAAAATTTGAATATAATTCTCATGAATGCCCCAAGAGTTTAAGTTGGAGTTTCTTACAGCAGCAGAAGCTAAAGGCTCTTAGCCACAAAAATTTACACCAAAGAAATGTCGACAAATGCATTGGTTTCGCTTTTGTTGTCTTTTTTGCGTGTTGCTTTTGCTGTTGTTGTTGTTGCTACTGCTGTTGTGGTTGCCGTTGTTGTTGTTGTAACCTGCATGTGCTCGAAAAGCCAAACAGCCATCAACTGTCTGCTGTCTGCTGTCTGCTGTCGTCGTCCGTCTTTTGTACCAGTTTGTACGGGTTTAGTTCGTTTCGTTTGTTCGGTTTTCGTTTTAGACAATTTTCTGGCAAACCGCACAAAAGATGAAAGACCGATGTACGAGAGAGCGAGACCCTTCCTTTGACAATTGAAGTGGCATTCTTCATATCAAACTGATGTTACTTGCTTTTTGCCCTTTGGTTCTCTCTCTCTCGTCTGTCAAGTTCTTCTTTTGACTCACCACACATTCAATTTGCCAAAGTTGGACCTGCACTTTGGCCATAATTGCTTGCCCAAAGTCACAATGAAAACCGAACCAAACAAACCAAAAAAGGGAACTTAACTTTCTTGATTAAACATTTCTTACACGTAATCGCCATTGACGCCCCAGATTCGCTCACCTGTTGTTGCCACCGACATTGAAACAAAACACTTTGCCAAACTCAGTTAACTGACAGCTTTCCAGTTGTTGTTCTTCTTGTTGTTGTTGTTGTTGTAGGTGTTGTAGGTGTTGGAGTTGTAGTTTGCCTCAACCAACGACCAATCTCGCTGTCTATCTTCTTGCTGTTTAACAGTTTTGCAATTTCCAAATTCCTTTTACCATGCAAACTTCCAACTAAAGTGTCAACGGTTGGTCATCCGCTGGGAATTTGCCTGACTTCTTGTACCCTTTTCACTTCGAGTATTTTATGTTTTGATGTTGCACAAGCACGCGACCAGTATCAGTTTATTATCGAATGTGTTCGAAGATGTTTGATTCCTTAAACTGAATACAGTTTCAAAGACGTAGATATGTAAAGAAAGATCAAAGAAAACAAAGCTTAACTTATATACATTTAATTTGTTAATAATAATCGATAATATAATAGATTTTTCGATAGTTTTTTTTTATCGATTGTGTCAGCACATATATATATATATATATGGTTTACTTATGTAATTACAATTTTTCTTAATTTATATCTTTTACAGACTTTTTGGAATACTTTTCAAAACTTGAGCAATACCTTAAAACATAAACTTTACAAATGAAGCTCAAGCTAATAGCCTGAGAAAAAAACATACCTCAGCAAAATGGATATTTGTGCATCATATTTTCTTCACTTTTTTCGAAACTTTTACTTGCTCGACTTTTTTGAATATTTTTTTTAAATAGGCAATCGAAATGTAAATTTAAAACATAAAAGTTTTTTTCAGTTGGTATTTATTTTATAAAGAAATTATTTCTTTGAATGAAATCTTCATGTAGAATCGATATTTGTTCGGGCTTATATATCTAGAGCTCTCTTCTTAACTTAATATTTTATAACTATCTTTAATGAAGTTCATTTACATTTCTTTTTTTGATCAGTTGACGTCGCTTGCCTAAATGTCTGACGAAGTGCCTTTGGGTCGTTTATCGCAAATTTTTGATACGCTCACCAATTTACAACAACAACAGCAGCAACAGCAACAACAACAGCAGCAACAACAACAGCAACAACATCAGCTGCAGGTAGCTGCAGCTGTAGCAGAGCAGCGACGTCGTTCTGCTTCTTCATCGCCCTCCCCGTCGGCGAGCGCCTCAGCGTCAAGTTCTGGCCGTGCCACGCCCTTACAAGTGCTGGGCGTGGCCGGCACGCAGGCACTCTACTACACCCACACGCATAACTACTTTCTGCGGCCGCAAGATGGCGCCAGTTACTTGCACACATTTCCCCAGCATGCTACACAATACTATCATCAACAACAGCAACAACAACACTTCTTGCAACATCATCATCAGCAACCTCCCTCGCTGCCCGGACGACTGTCGGGACCGGGCTCGGGCACTGGTTCAGGTTCCGGATCTGGTTCACAATCGCTGCACGCCTCGCCGCTGCTGGCGAAGCGAGCTACCTCGTTTAGTGGCCAGATGCCGCTGACCCGTGCCACACAGCTGCATGACGCGCGTCTGATTGCCGCCTCGACACCAAACAGTCCGCGCCTTATGCCCCGACGCCAGCCACGCCCCCCGCCCATACCAGCTAAGCCCGTCGGCAAGGACATGCAAACAAACATTCCAGCTGCCGCTGCTCCTGTTTCTTCTGCTCCTGCTTCTGTACCCAGTTCTGTACCGCCGCCAGCCACGGTTAATCCTGTGCTGGCCGCCTTAGATGCTCCGGATGCGCCTTGGCCGCACTTCTCCACACTCACCGAACATCTGGACGTGCATCAGCTCAACAACTATGGACAGGCATTGCCAGAGGTTCGTTCAGTCAGTATTCAATCAATTTTTACACTAAACACCTTCTTTCCCAATATCCAGATCAACTGGCAGGAGCGCTGTCTGGAGCTGCAATTGGAGCTACATCGTTCAAAGAATCAAGCAGGTCGCATTCGTGACATGCTTCGTGAGAAGGTGAGTTTTTTATTTAAAATCCCAGACGGAGCGGTTCACTTTAATGATTATGAAACCGTGCTTTGAAATTTATTTCACCTCGGAAATAACATTATGAAGATTAAACTTTGTAATAAGCAAATCTTATCTAAATCAATGTTCAGAACATAACTTTGGTTCAAAAACTAACGAACCTTGTCCAAAGATGGAACAAAATTCGCTATAAGGAAATATGAAGAACAGAACATATTTTTCGGGTTTATTTTTAGAAACGCTTTGGAATAAAAAGGAATTCTTTCCAACTTCAGCTTGATATCTTAACCCAAAACTGGTCCGGTTCACAGTTTTGGTTCTTTCACTCCTATGAAGAACAGAACATATTTTTCGGGTTTTTTTTTTTGATTAAAAAGGAATTCTTTCCGATTTCAGGTTGATATCTTAACTCAAAACTGTTCCGGTTCCGAAACTGTGAAGTTTCGGTTCTTTCACTTCTTTCTTTTCTTCTCATAGGGAAGAGAGAATGTTTTTATGGTCTTGCTGTATTCGGTGGCGCTAAGGGACTTGTTGATTAGCGTAAATGAGTTAATAAGTGAGCAAAGAGAAGAAGAGGAAGATGACTACAAAAAAAGAGGGAAAAAAGCCAACAACAAATGTGACGCACAGACACATTAATTACACACAGAGAGACAAAGAGACTAAGTGGGAGAGAGAGAGGGAGGGAGAAAGGGAGAGACTAATGCACATCTTGTGCTTAATGATGATTTATGGGGCCCATGGTTAAAATATTTTTATGACGGCCCCCCTTACAATTATCAGGCCAAAAAAGTAATCTACTTGCTAGCAAGAGCCGCCGTTTCTCCACCCCGCACTCCATGCTCCCTTTTTGGGCAAATATGTAGCGGAAATAGTGCAGCTGTCTGTTGACATGTCATGTCTACATATTCATATAAAAGTGTATGTGTGTATGTGTGTGTGTAGTCCTTTTATGATTAGGCTAATTAAGTCATTAGGCATTTGGCCAAAACAGCGAGAGCGACAGCGAGGCGATGATGTTCCATGAACCACGAACCACAGCATTGTCATTAGGCTTATTGGCAGCGCCATCTAGCGGCGCGCATTAATGCAAAAACTATATGAATTATTAATATGTGCCACTAAAGCTGAAAGCTATATATGTTTGTGTGTGTGTGTGAGAGAGTTGTATTACTTTCATCTCTTTACACACACAAACACACACACATATATATATATATATATATATATAGCATCCATTGTACATATCACATATCGTATATGATAGCAGTCATATGAGTCATGACATAAATTAATTACACTTCAATGATTTTGTTTGTCATATGAATTATGCATGAATTGAGCACCATCGTCACACATATATATATATATATATATAGTATAGTGTGTTCTTTTCCGATTTTTTCTCCTCTTGTCGCGATGCGTTATAATCACATCACAATTTTTTTAAATGTTCGCCTCGATACAAAAATAAATATATTTACAAACATATATATGTACCGATTATCATTGCATTAATGCATGTTGTCGTATTTATTCCTTTTTAAAATGCATTTTTATTGCACTCTGTTGAATGTGAATACAAACAATTGAACAAATTTCCGATTTTATATCAGAAAGAGTAAGAGTTGAAATAAAAGAAAAAATAAATATGCAATTCAATGTTGAAACAAGTGAAAAGGCTCTCGTCGAGAAATCCCAACTAGATGATACCCTGAAGCCTATAAAATGTCACAGATTGCCATTATTATATCTAATGTTTCAAACGCCGTCTCAAAGTTTTCAAAATTCAAGATTTTGTTGTTATCGATCACATGTGTATATCGGAAACGGGAAGAGTTATCAAAAATTTGAAACAAACTTGTACTGCCTAGGGATTAGGCGAGCTTACGTTTCAAATCTGGAGTCTCTAGCTCCTAGCGTTCATAGATACACACAGACGGACGGACGAACAGACGGACATGGCTATATCGGCTCGGCTTTTGATGCTGATCAAGAATCTATACACTTTATGGGGTCGGAGATGCTTCCTTCTACGTGTTACATACTTTTGTACAAAACCAGAGTATAAACAGTGTCATTTGCTATATAAAAACAAAAGTATTCAATACTTTAATTTATTTATTTATGTAGAAATTTTCTGATTTTATTTCTGCCTCAAAAGATTCTTAAACCAAGCAAAAAATCAACTTTTTGTACAATGAAAAATGGCACTTTTGTTGTCGCTGCATTTCGAAGTCTTGATACATTTGCATTGCAATTTTGTTAGTTTATGTTTGAAATTTGTTTTTCAAGCTCTCTGTTTTTGCCTCTTTTCTCACTTCTCTGTGTTTTACACCGTTCGTAGAAAGTTAACGACGAATAACCCGAAATGACCTCTTCAAAAAACTTGCACACTATGCAGGAAACTGTATTGTTGTTTTCATTACACCAGACGCCTGTCTATTCAAGGTGTCTATGTGTGTTTGTCTGTGTGTGTGTGTGTTTGCCTCTATTGCGCATATTGCTATGCAAAAGTTTCGAAGGCATATTGTTGATTTTAAGCGCATGTTAGCAGTGTTGAATGTGTTCTTTGTGCATTCTCGCATGGAGTTTTTAATGAAAAAAAGAAAGAAAGAGAACTGAATGGTTTATCGCAAAAAGGCAGAGATTGCCAGCAGGCTTATTTGAAATTTTTCTACAGCACTTTTCAATATTTTATTGGCAGCAAATTCAGCAAAAGTAATCAACAAAATAAATTTAAAAACACATGCAAATATTGTAAATAACTATTTAATATATATGAAGCAAACAAAAATCTCTTAAATTGAGGTTGCTTGAATTGAATTTAAATTACAAAAATAACTTTGAAATTTTTTATTGTGAACCTTTGATCATAGAATTAAAGTAAGCTTCTTAAAAAATCCTCGGTCAGTTATTAATTTGATTTTTTTTTTATTTGATTACTTTTAGTTAAGTTTAATATAAATATAAAAAAGTAAGAAGGTTCTGGTCGAGAAATACCCTCTACTTTTGTGCCCTTTTAACCCATTTTCAATGGGTTCAGGGTATAAAAACCGTTGAGTAACATTCTCAAATCCGTTCGATTTGCTTTTAAGGGTATTTAAAATATCTGAGCAGACTAAAGCTGAATATCAATGCATAACGAAAATCAAATGAGAAATATAACAGTTCCAATGACTAAAAGTATGCAATGAATATTTTATCCTTTTTTTTTGAATGTTTTCATGTTTGCCTTTTGCTCTTTGTCGCTTTCTAGTGCATTTGTTGTTGCTGTTGTTTATGCCTTGCGCCTTGCAACTTTTTCCTTCAGCTGCAGTCAGTGCGGCAGCCATTCAAGTGCAGCATATTTTTGTCATCATAAATTTTAAATTAGCTTCAACAAAATAACAAGTTGGCAATGCGCAAGCTGCAGCCTCACCCTAGCATTATTTTCATTATTTATTATTTATAATTTATTTTGTATTTTCGCTTCATTTATGTTTTCAAAATATATCAAAAAAAACAAAAATTGCATTTAATAACGAAAGAACATCTGCATAGAGAAATTTTTTTAGAGTGCTCATAAAATGCAAATTTGTCATGCACAAATTTTTGTTTGTCGCTTACTATTTAAAATGCCAAAGTCAAAGTCGAAAGTCCTTGCAACAAGAATAATAATAATCACAAGAAGAAGAAGAAGATGAAGCAAAGGTTGGGAATTTCATGGAGAGTGAGGGTAGCCCAAAATGGCAATCAAAAGAGGCGTTAAGCTTAAGCCACAAAATCGGCTGGGCTTCAAATGTTATTTTTGGTTTTTTTTGTTGTGTTTTTTGTGTTTTTGGCAACAATGTGCAAGACGTGAAATTATGGCCAAGCATATTGCAACATTCTTGTACGACAATAAAATTCAAGTTTATTACCAAGCCAGCCAGCCACCGAACCAAAAACAACAAACTCAAAAACTCAAACCCGAAGCCAACTGGGCAAGTGGGCAACAGCAAACATGGCTAAGGAAATGTGCCGAAAAGAATACCGAATGAATAAAGTTTTACGTAGTTGTAGTAGCTGGGTACACAATATCGTACGTATATACGAACAATAGTGTTTATAGCTGTGCTACGTTGCCAAATTTCTGATTTAACTCTAAGCTTTATCAGAAAATTAACTAGTTCAACTTTCAAGTATTGTTTACAGCGTTGCCAAACTTCACTGCTGCTCAATCAACACTACAGATAATTTGCAAGTTTGCAACGTTGCCGATTTTCGCTAATAATCATTTTAAACTTTTCACTTCCGCAATAACTTTTCTATTCATCTGATGCAACGTTGTTAAACTTCTTGATTGATTTTGAGCTTAAAAACAAATTCCAATACCTTGTCAAGAGGTCAATTTACACAGTGCCAAACAGCCAGGACTATTGACTGATTTTATTGTTTGTTCTGCAAAATTTGCCAACAGAAATGCCATTCGAACATTTCCACAGCTTGTTAGCAAGTTGAAGTGCTCTTCTCTGTGCGGCTTTCTAGTGTTAAGGCAACGGTTTTTAAGAAAATACTTTGGCTTCCTGTCCTTCATTGCCAAAGCGACATTTTTGGCCCAAGTCAAGTCGCATTGGTCGTCCTTCAATAGTTCGTGTGCCGCGCACATTGTTATGAAATTTTGTTTGTCAATTGCCAATGGTTTCATCTTATAACTTTCAGAACAGGCGCATTTCCCCCCTCTCTCTGTCTCTCTTTCAGTTTGGTTTGGCTGTATTTTATGCGAGCGCTATGGCCGTAAATGGGCCTCATAAATCCGAAATGCTAGCGGCCCAGTTGTCGGTGATTGCACATTGGGCACACAACACGCAGCCAAAAAAAAACAAGTAAGAAGGCTCTAGTCGAGAAATCCCGACTAGACGATACCCTGATCCCTATACTTCACGCGTACAATCCGTGCTTGCAAGTATGTGTCTGTACGCGCATACTCCATATTGCATACACAACTTCGATGTCCCATATCTCCGGTGTTTATTATCCGATTTCAATAAAAATTTCACAAATTATCATTATTTTGTTTTATAATTCAAATTGCATCTCAAAGTTTTCCAAATTCAAGATTTTGTTGTTATCGATCCCATGTGTATATCGGAAACGGGAAGAGTTATCGAAAATCGGAAAGAAACTTGTACTGCCTAGGGATTAGGCGAGCTTAAGTTCGAAATCTGGAGTCTCTAGCTCTTATAGTCTCTGAGATCGACGCGTTCATACATACACACAGACGGACAGACAGACGGACAGACGGACATGGCTATATCGACTCGGCTGTTGATGCTGATCAAGAATATATATACTTTATAGGGTGGGAGATGCTTCCTTCTGCCTGTTACATACTTTTGCACAAAACCATTATACCCTTTTTCCCATTTTCAATGGGATCAGGGTATAAAAAAAGCAGTCAGCATCAAAAGTGGCCACATTAGTGCCATAAGCCATAAGCCATACGTGATGTATGTGTGTTGTGTGTGTGTGTGTATGATCAGCGCGTTAACGCGTTGAAAGGCATGCTTAGAGGCATTGCACGCCATTTCAATTTTCCCCAATTGGTTACCAAAAATGCACCGAATGGTGACAAAAGTTTGCACTCATTCAGATGCATCGGAAAATGCATGACATAAACAAGTAAAAGCGAGGTTCATTGCAGATTCATTAACACACAGATACCCTGTAATGTTGAAAGAATACGAAAGTGACATTTAAAAGGCATTTGAACAGCAGAATATCAAATAATGGTTATAAATTAATAAAAATTAAAGAAGTTAAAATGGATTCCTGTTTCCAGGGTAGGCATAAACGTATATTGAGATACCAATGAAAATACCTTTTGTTAGGTAGAGAATATAACATGGCAACTAGAACAGGAACTATAATGGGCACACGTAGAGTCGGTGCCCGGTGCAACAACAACAACAACAACAACAAGCAAAACAACAGAATTCACATGTGACAGAACTCTCATTTGGATGCTTTTGCGTTTGGTCGTTGACTGCTGCGCTTTGCTTTTCAAATGGGCAACGCCTGTCAGTGTGTGTGTGTGTAACAATGCCGCATCCGACAGCGAGCCCAGATACTAGAGACGTGCATTGCGCTGATTTCCAAACACACACATAGAGAGAGAGAATGATTCGTTTTGTGTTCAGCATTGCATTGCAGGAGGCGTTGCCTTTTGTTTATGCGCATTATGCAATGGGAAATTGAAAATGTTGTGCCGCATTTGTTGCTGAGCCGGAAGGATATGTCGCATGTGTCAACAACTCTCCCAGTTGTAATGGAGTCATACCGAGTTCTATGTACATCGATATGCAAAAAAGTTGTTTAACTAACTTGACTTAATCGAATCAAAGCGAATTCCTTTCAAACTTAAATTCAATTTCTTACTGAAAGCGTTTCTTTAGGTTCTTAAGTACTTTGCTTTCCACGATTTCTACTTAATTTTTATGACTTGCCCACACAAATTGCTTTTAATCTTTGTGAAAGGGGGCAAAAAGAGAAAGGGGGTGGGTTGATGAAAATTACTTGAGGACACTTTGCTGCTTTAATTAAAAATTTTGGACAGCTTCGTGTCTGAGCATAAATTGCGCATCAATGCTGTCAATGCGCCAATGTTGTTGGACCCACAAACGCAAACATTTTTGCTCAACTATTTCAGCAATTAGACGAGTCGAGTGTTTGGTGGTGAAATTTGTGTAGGCAGAAAGGGAGAAAGGGGAAAATTGTAGAATCCATATAGCAAGCAAGCAAGCAAGGCATTTGCCTATAATTAATTAGTATCCGAAATGCATTGCATACTTTTGTGCGCCAATGGGTTAAGGGCGATGCTCTCATTCTTACCATCTCTTTCCCCCCCTTGTGTTATGTCTGCTCTTGGCATATTCTCATGTCCATACGAGTGTGTGCGTTGTGTGGTTGTGTTGGGGTTTTTGTTTATGACAACTTTTAAATATGCACACACACACACACACACACACGTATATGTATGTACGAGCAACATGTGCTGCCTACTTTTCGGCGTCGCCTGTCTGGCAACTTGAAGAAGGCAAAACTAACTGCCTAGCGACAGTGGCCTGCAAAATTAATGGCCATCAGTCGCATAATAAATGAAGCGATGTCTTTGCCAGTTTGGCTTGCTCTCGCTTCTCGCTCTTTCGGACACGCCCACACGCCCACTCGCCCACGCCCATTAAGACAAAAAGTTCTAAAGTTTTGTGTCTAAGGCCTGGACAGAGCCAACAAGCAAGAGATTCGCGTGGCCAGCTTTCTCTCTCTCTCTCTCACACAATCTCTGTGTGTGTGTGTGTGTAAGAGGGGGTCTTTTTGTGGCAATGTCTCCAAAAAGCAGACGACAAGGACAACTCATTTTGTGTATGCAACGCACACATGTTGGCCACGCTCGTTTATTCATTTGAATTATTCCCAAAAGCGCATTTAATTTTAATTATGCGTGACAATGCCTCATACAATATATACCATATACAGCTATGATGCCTTAGGCCAAGAAACTACCCAAACCTACCTCCTACCCTCCCTTCCCTCACTCCCCTCTCCACCTATGTGTAGTATGCGCCCATTGCTGTCATAATTAAAGACTTCTCGAGTGCTTTACTGCAACTTCAAAAAACAAAAAACGGGAGCTTCGCATATATTCATATAGTTTTATAATTCTTTTGTTTAAATTTTATTACACACACACACACACGCACACCACAACGAGAGAGAGAGAGAGAGAGAGAGAGAGAGAGAGAGAGAGAGAGAGAGAGAGATGGATTATGAATTGTTTTATTTTTGTCATGCTTAAATAAAAAATGTAAAACAGGCAAAGCGGTGAAAATTTAGCACACAACCTGCCGCAACAAACAACAAACAATAAGGAAATAACCAGGACAACAAAAAAAATGCGTCGTTATTATAAAACAAAGGCATTGCATAAAGAAAGTAGCACACATCGCAAATGCATGACTTGCAAATACCCTAGGTTAATAACCAGAGAATGATCTGAAATGAAATCTTTTCAGGTTTTGATCACAGAAAATCCCATTTAAAAAAAATAAAGAAATCCAATCATCGACAAAAAACTCTTATACTTGCAATAATCCATTCTTTGCATAGATTTTGTGCACAGGGTATAAGATTCAAATAAATATTTCAAGGCAAAAAAAATATTTTGCCTCGCTGCTTTTCTCTTTTTATTTTGTCGTTTCTTTTGTCCTTTTTATCTCATCATGCTTGCCATTTTTTTTGTTCCGTCCAGCTTGATTTTGAGCAACTGAAAGTGAGTTGATTTGAGCGTGATTTGGCCATGCTTGACTTATGCATGTATATGTTCGTACATATCTATGTATGTGTTTGTTTGTACTATATGATTGTTTGATTGCTGACAACAAGCACTTGAATGTGGGCCAACAAAAAACAACAAAAACAACAATAGCGAGCGAAATGGAATATTGTATATTGTTTCTGGTTAATCGACAAACGACAAACCTTGCTCAAATTAGCTATAGACAAATAATTGCATATGCCTTAAAAAAATTTGTTTTTGCATATATCGTTAAAAAAATGTTATGTAAACTGCTTTGTGGTGCTTTTTATTGTACTCTTAAATCGCTGGCGCCACCATTTGTTGTAAGCTTGCTAGGCACACGGATTAAACAAGTTGCACGCTTTTGACTTTGTATAACATATTCGAAATGCCTGAACAAAAAAACCCAAAACTCAAAAAACTAGCACAAAACAAAAGCGAACAGAGCTAATAAATAAAATAATAAAAAAGGCTGCTGCTGCTGCGGTTGCTTTTAATTGTGACTGACTGAAGTCGGAGAGAAAGGGCAAACTCCTTTTTTAGTTTTTGACAGTGTCCCCCCCTCACACACACACACATACATGCACAAAAAGCCGAATACGTTTCGCCATTTTGTGTGTGTGCTTTGCTGTGCTGTGCGGTCGAACCATAAAACATGATTATTATTCGCCGCGCTCTCGTTGGTGGTGTGGTCGGAAGAGAGGGGTGGGGGCGGCAAACTTGTGCCTGCAATTAAAGCCGCGAAGAGTTGCGCCCCTCTTGCTTCCCTCTCTTTCTCTCTCCACACACATACATAAAATCGAGTGTACTCAGAACTCTGCACAAAAACCGCACTAAAGTTTTGTGTTAAGCGGCTTTTGGCTGCGTATTTAAGCCGTTTATGTTGTTACGTGTAACTGCGAAATACACACGACTCACACTAGCACACACGCACACACACACGCTGCACGAGTTAAAGTATATATATACAGTATACCATGGGCCGTATGTCAGCTGCAATTTGCGCCAACGCCAGGATCGTCGGATGAGGTTTAAGAAGAAACAGAACAGAGCAGAAGAGAAGAGAAGAGAAGAGAAGAGAAGAGAAGAGAAGAGAAGAGAAGAAGGCAACAAACGCTAACAACGCGACACTCAAAGTAATGCCGAAAAATGATATTAAGCGGATTGCTCGACAACAACACAATGGAGCTAAAGGGGAAGAGTGGAGGAGTAAGTGCCAGCAAAGTCCAGAGTCGTCTCAAATTTATGAAAAACTATGTGCAAAGGGCAGCAACAAGCACAACAACAACAATAACAAAAGGCAAACACCAAACACCAATAATACTTACGACCACACACATACATAAATACTTTCCGTTTGTGGAGTGCAAAGGTAGCTTCAATGTTTGTCTAGGCACAACTAACATGTACATGTACACATATACGTGTATGTATGTATATTTATGGCAACGGGATTAAAAAGGATATTAGCCAAGTGTCGCTTTGTGCTTCAGTTGAACAAGTGCTAACAATAGCAGATAACAGATGATGGCGTTGTCACTGCCACTGCCACTGCCACACAGGCGACAAAAGTTGAACGAAACCATTTGGTCAATAAGCCAAGAAGCTATATAGAGTCAAAGATACAAATATATGGATATTCATATGTATATAGATGGATTTGAAGATAGCAACAGGCTATATAACATTTGTCTGTTATAACTTCTTTTATCTTATATCAAATGATACTTGAAATTGTTGTTATTGAAACATAAGCCAAACTTATTCCAAGTTCTCTTTGATCCTGAAACATAAGATGTTCATTGTTTCTTACTTCTAACACCTAAACAATTGAATGCATTTATTAAGTTGCCTAATAGATAATATCGCAACAAAAATTGGATATTTGAACTATTTGAACAATCATTCATGCATTCATAATTGAATTTATTGATGTTGAAAATAATCAGCACATATTTAATTACATTTGAACTGTGCAAATATTTGTCAGAATGTGTTTTGTTCAATTTTCGCGCCTGGCAATGCCGCACATGGTGCACACACACACACACTCACACTCACACACACACGACTGTTGGTTTGCATTACTTTATACGCATTTCGTATTCATTTGCAGTTTACATAAATTCACCAAGTTGGCAGCTGGGGTCTCTACGACTTGGGTTTGCCTGTCGCTTAAAGCGTTTGGCTTAATTGCATCAACAAGTTGGCATCATGCGGTGTTAGAAGCGACCCTAAGCCTAAGCAAAAACACGAAAGTGAAAGAAACATTCGCATGGAAATACAATTTAGCATTCAATTTAAGCATTGCCATTGCCATGCCGCAGCTAAAGAGACCACCTGCCAGGCACTGTGACATATGCGGCATAAGCACCACACCAAATATATATCTAATATCATGCTGTTGACAGCTGTATTTATGTACATACATGCATACATGTGTATGTATTAACGGGTGTATTATTGAACGGATCTACAATTAAAATGTTTGAATGCTGTCGATTGTCGTTTTTAGGTTGTTGTTTGCTAATCCATTTGCTGACATGTCTTAAGTCTAAGCATTGTACATCTGCCACGCTAATTGACTGGCCAAAACATCGTTTTGTCGAGGCCAAAGGTCAGAGCAACAAAATCAATAGCTTGCCTATATCGGCCTGACATGCTGTAATACCCAAACCCAACTTCCAGTGCGAGCTCCTCATCAGCTCAATCCCCATCCGCATCCTCATCCCCATCCCTTTGTGAAAGCATCGTCGTCATCATTTAAAATTCAAATGCAAACATGTCCTGGTAACGCGCTGTGTGGCAAACAGGTCCAACACTGTTGTTAGCCAAAGTCATTAAAATTCGCGGGTGGCCTAGCGAATGCTACATCTTTAAGGCTAACTAACTTTGGCTTTAATACGTCCACCCACACACACACACACACACACACAATCAGCGCACGAAAGTATGCTACACGCAAACACACACAAAAAGTGAGGGTGGGGGCGGGGGGTTGGGGTTAAGTTGTCAGCAGACAGCTGAAACACGAACTCGTTTGTTCTTTTTCACCACACCATCAAGCAAAATGTCCCCTTCCATGAAAACGCAGGGAAATTCTGTTCGAAGCGTCGTTCGAAACGTCTGTTCTCAATTTCCATTTCGCCAAGCATTCAGCTTTATATTATTGTTATGTTAACGCTAGCAGAATATTTGTTTTTCTGCCCTAATTCTGCAGAATATTTTATTCTAAATATCGATAAAAGATTTCAATAATAAAAAAGCTGTGAATCGATTTTTTTTCGGGTAGAAACATATATGTTTAAGAATCTTTCGTTGGCATAAATATGTGAATGGTTCAAATTGAAGAATTTAAATAGGTTTTGGTAATCAAAATTAAGCTTTGTTGAGTTTCTGTTCAGAAACATGCCCATTAATATTCTTGAAGTTTTATAGTGAGCAAAACTTTCACTTAAAATTGTGTAAAACTCACAGCTTAAAAATTAAACTTTAGATTTTGTTTGGAAAAATAAGTTGTGTTGTAATTTGTTTGCTTTGTGTCATAAAAAGAAAAAAAAATATATATATATATATATTTAGATATAAGTAATGTTTCTTGCAAGCAATTGCGTCATTGATTTATTTTCTTTAATGGATAAGAATGAAATCAGCTGTTTTGCGGTAATTTTTTTTGATATCTCACGAAGAAAAAACCCGATATTCTACGCATTTCCCAGCCAAGTGGTTAAAATATTTGGGGAAATTTAGCTCACCACGCTCTGCAGCGATGCTCTTTCAACACTAAAACACACACACACACAAACACAGTTAGGACAGCTGTGGCATGTGCGCATGTGTGTGTGTGTGTGTGTCTGTGTCGTTTAGCTCGTGTGTCGTTTCCTTGTTGTGCTACTGACTCCGGCACTGACTGGGACGCTTGTCGGTTGTTGGTTGTCGGTAAATCACAACCATGGCACGGCACACGGCAATCAGTTTGTGTTTGGCTGTGTAACGCGTAACGCGTGCTTTTCACACGGCATTCGCTTTCGCATTTTTTTGGCTCGACCGTTGGTTTGTTAATGTTTTCATTTCATTTTCGCGTTTTCGACGTAACTCTCGTAACTGTCGTACGAATTTTACACCCATAACAGATAAACAATAAAGCAAGAACAAAACTTTAAACGCGACAACAGTTTTTTATGTGTGTAATTTGCGCGAAAAAGTGAAACAGTATTTCTATTTATTATTTATTTTTTTGCAAGTGTGTGTTTGTGTTTTTTTTCTGTTGTTTTAATGGTATATTCCAAATATATTTCAAATAACAAAACATTATACATTACATTGTGTGTGCGTGTCGTAAAGCAATTGTTGCATACTTTTTGGTGCTCAGCTATTTAATTGTATTCATAATGCCCGGATAGCAGCTTTTAAAGACACGGTTGGGGCAAGTGTCAGGCTTAGGCTGTTGCCAAGGCCAACACAATAGCAGACACACTGGCGCCAATTTCAAGTCATGCCTCTAGACATATGTATATATCAAATAACATAAATATATATATGATGTGTATACGCAGCCATCAGTTCTTTTTTTTCAGACGATCGAATTGAGCTACGTTTGTGTTTGCTTTCATTTTGTTGTTTTGTTTTTTTCTTGGTTATTTTTCTTTTGCCCTCCTTTCAGTTGCCCTCGAGTTGGGTATTGTAATTTTATCGTTTAATGTGCAGTGTTTTTGTGACAAAAGTACGACAAAAATGTCGAAAATGTTTTATCTTAATAAGCTTGAATATTTATTTTAAGTTCCTTTGACAATCGTTAAAACATTTTTAAATCTCTACTAAAATATTAAATTTGTTGTGTAGTTGAAAATCACTTTAAACTTTTAATAAATATTTTTGTGCATTAAATATAAATATAAACTTTTCGCAACTTATAAAATAAGTTAAAAGTTGTTTTTTAAATTTTGTTTTGTTTTTTTGAGATGTCAAAAGGGCATTACATCTGCGTCTGTTCTCAAAAAAAATGTGTTATTTTAGGTTTTTTGCTTTTTTGTTTTTCGGTTTTTACAGCGCGTTTTTTCTTGTAGCATAATTTTTTGACGCAGCCAAGCAAATACACGAGCATATTTGATGAATTCATCTGACAAAAAAAATGCGTATATATATATATATATATGTGTGTGTGTGTATTGAAGGTGTGCGTTGATGTTTTAATATACATACATACTTTCCCTTAATATTTGATGAGAATTTCAAACGAAAAAAAAAAAAAAATTGAGAAGAGGGAAAAAAAGCAAATTTTAAAAAATCACAAAGCATAGCATTATGGTAAAGAAAAGTTGTTGCTTGAATAAATTGTTGTAGATATATTATGAAAAAGCAGTTGACATCTAAAAACTTCGAATTGCACGCGTTGCAGCAGCTTTAAGTTGCAAGTCAGGCAGCGTGTCATTAATATGCCTTTCCATGTACATATATATGTATATAATATGTTTATGTGCATTTGTTGTTGTTGTTGTTGTGCGTGCATGCAAGGCAATTGCATGACACTGCTTGTGTTGCTGTTGCTTTTGCAACTTCATAGTGTGTCTATAAGGCTCCCCTGCCAAGCCAAGCCAAGTCAGCCAACCATCCAGCAAGCCGGCCCAGACATACATATGTATATTATCTCTAGTGAATTATGGCCTAGCCATATAGATTCCAAAACGGCTTGTCCTTACAAGAACACACCAACAGCAACAGCAATAGCAACTGCTGGCCAATGTCTGCCCCACACACACACACACACACACACACACATGCTAAACAGGCACCTTTTTTTTATACACAAAGAGAAAAGATGTAGAAGGTTCTTATCTTGAGCAATTTTATTAAAAAATATTAATAAGAATATTTATTTATTTATTTGTTGAATTCGATTCTTTTGTTTTTATGCAATTTAAAATAAAGAAAATTTTCAATAAATGTGAATTAAGTCTAAACAAAATAGATGGAAATTTTTGCTAACGTATCTTGTAACATTGTTGCAAGTATCTTATTATTTTGTTTGCTGTGTATGTGTCTCCTCTTGGTCAATGTTCATGGTTGTGTGTGTGTGTGCATTGTGGCATACATTGTTAAATGGACGATACAAAACTTCAACTCTCTCAAAAACACAAACACACACAAGCAAACAGCTCGATATGGGCATGGGGCAACATGTCCTGCTGATGCCTGCCTGCTTGCCTGCCTGCTTGCCTGCCAAACATGTCGCCTGGCACTTTGGTGTCCACTACTATTCTCCACTGTCTGCTGCCTGCTTGTTGTTCCTGTGTCGAATTACTCGACTCTTGGTGTGCTGTTCGGTGCTATGCAACTTGAAATTAGATCTCGATATATACTTCTATATATGGCTAACACCCCAGAAGTTGCGCCAAGCCACGCAAGGTCCGGAGAATTTTAAATCAGTCCATCACAAAAACGCAATGAGCTCTTTCGCTCCATTAATTGGCATCAGTGGACACAGCGTTTGTTTATCCATATTCCATATTCCATATTCATTACCCGTTACCACTCCACCCAACCTAACCTAGCCAGCCAGCTATACACCTAACTGTTTTTAGTTAGTCAGTCAGACAGCTGCTCTTCACTTGGCTTCAATCCTTTGCTAATTTATTGATGCCAGGCAGCAACGACAACAACAACAATGCCAGCATTCGTTGGCTAATGCTGAAAATTGAGTTATTTATGCTTCGGAATTGATTGCTGTTTGTTGTAAATTGCCCGCCTCCGCCATGACTCGCAAATCCAACACCGACTCCTACTTCTATCGTCTGTCTGGTCAAGCAGCAGCAACAACAACAAGCGACAACAACAGAAGCAACATATTTGTTTGCATATTTTGCGATATCTGCACTGCAATACATGCCATCATGATATATTTTTTCATTAAAACAAATCTCTGCAGCATAACTGGCGTATACTTTATATGCTGTTATTGCTCTTTTAAAGCTATGGAACATAGAGTCGTGACCAACACCAAAAGTTATATCAATGCAGACTAAAGCACACAGATTATTGGTGGTAAATAATATAGATAGCCCGAAACGAATAAAAAAAATCTATTATCAATAAAAATTGCTAGCAAAATTCCATAAGAAGTGTCAGCTGCAAAAGATTAACTTAATCTCATCAAAAGTTAAAAAAAAAAATATATATATATATATATATATCACCTCGTCATTTGTTCATGCAATCCAATCATATTGCATTGTCAATTATTAATATTTCTGCGTATACATATAAAATATATGTTGATCCGAACTGATTTATTGAATATGCACTTATTGCTAAAGCATTATCGAGGCAAGCAATTGCAAATTGCATATTGGGTTGTTGGTTTTTTTTTATTATTATTGTTTTCAAGTGTTTATATATTGCATTTATTATATTTGTTGTCTACTTGATGGCGCTTGTCGTTTCGATTTGCGTCCATCAAATGCCAGATGACAACAATCAGTTTTCAGTTTCAGTTACTGCAGCGTATTTGTGGTTAACAACAGAGTCCCCCTCCACTCCTCCGCGTTGTAGTGTTGTTGCGGGGGGGATCCCTGGGTAACCATTAATCATGTGGGTGAAGCCTAAAAGTATGCAGCATGCGGCATGCAATTAAAAAGCAAACAAACGCAACACCAAACATAAATTTCCAGACCCAGACAAACAGCCAGACAGACAGACAGACAGACATAAAGGACACACGTTGTGAAGTGGGCAAGCATGCAACAAAATTCTTTGCCACACACACACGCACACACACAAAAATAAGCAATTTGGTTTGCTTTAATATAGGCGTAAAGTTATTAATAAGCTAAAAACGAAAGAAAAAAATATAAACAACGAAAACAACAACGAAATGCAGCCTTAAGCCGTGCCTGCAACGCCTAAGTGCGTCAGCCAGTGTGACCAGAGAGTGTATAAGAGCAAAGAGAAAGTAAGCAATTCTTTGGAAATTACACACACACACACACACACGCGTAAAAACTTCAAAGTGGAGCCCCACATGGATGTCTCCGGCACGACGCTGATGCTGGTGGATGCATCACCAACGGAGAAGCATCTTTCGCATCCGCATCCGCATTCACATTCGCATCCCCATTCGCATCATAGCCATCAACGGCATTCAAGCGGCCAAACATCGAGTGAGCTTAGTGGCAACACAACACAAGCCAACAATGAGCTGTGTGGCACATCTGTTGCAGCTGCAACTGGAACCGTTAACAGTGCCGTCTCCAGTTCGAATGCAATCTTAACGGAAACAGCAGCAACAGCAACAGCAGCAGCAGCAGCATCTGGCACCTCGAACAGCTCGTCGGGCAACAGTTCGCCAGCCAAGGCCTATATGCAACATCATCATTTGCATCATGGTACGCATTCGCATGCATTGCATCATCATCATCATTCGTTGCAATTGCATCATACAGCGCCACCATCGCCACTTGCCACGGTGCGTCATCAGCAACATCAGCAACACCAGCAACAACAACAGCAACAACAACAACAACAACAATCTCTTTCGTGTGCCTCGCCACCGCCTGGCGCTTGTCTGGCCGTCTGTTGCAGCTCGTCCGCTGCCACCTCGCATCATCATCTGACCATGGGACATGTGCCACATTTGGCAGCACATCATCAGCTCTATCCTCTAATGGCTGCCGGCCAGCTGGGCTATGTTAGCTCCAGTGGGCCCAGCTCACTGGTCAACTCACCAGCATTGGGCAGACGCAAGCGCTACACGAGCACCTCGTCCAATTGCTCCAGTCAGTTCAACAACAACTATGCCGGACTCGATGTCGACTCGCTGGATGACATGCTGCGAAAGGTAAGACACTTTCCACACATAAAAATCTCTAATGAAAAAAAGTTCTTTCGTTCGATTCAGTTGAAACTATTTCGTTTTGCAGCAGTTACTAAATGATTGATTGATTATTTTTGAAGGTTTACTCGATCGCAGGCGAGCAAATATCATTTATTAGTGAGTCGGATCTTTAAATGATTATTGTTTTAAAGCTTGGACTAGAATTCAGTTGCAGTGTCAAACGCATATCATTTAACACAATTTGAACGAGATTGTTGTTAACTCAACCTCCAACAAACAAAACTACTTGCTTGCCACATCAACATATAAACCATAAGCTTGCATACTAAACCTTTTTAAATACATAAGTATGGGTATAATGCTTACATATATTTGGCTATTCCATTGCGCCCAACTTTACAATAGAGAAAAGGAGAACACCCCCCGCTCTCTCCCTCTCTCTCTCTCTCTCGCTCATTCTCTTTTTTCTCTCTGAATTATTTCATTCAGTGCTGCATCCAGTATTCGTCGTCTAGTATTCATCTTTTTGGGCCTGTCTGGACCGTCTGCTGTCTGTCTGACGGTCCATGCCATGACCATAAATCTTATGCCTAGTCCGGTGGCACAGCGTGTGGCACGGCTGTTGCAGCAAGACGCGCATTGTATCCACCCCCACGCAAACATATATATATATATATATATATGTATATATGCAACGCCTTTTACGTGTTGAACATTTTTAAAACGCGGAGGCGACCCATAAATAATATACGACAAGTTTTTTCTGTAGTTTCTTTTTTGTGGGGCGGCAACAGCATGCAAACAATTTAAATTTGTAATGCCTAATGACTAAAATGTGGGAGGTGGGGGTGGGGGGAGTGTTGGTGCAACAATGCTGCTGCTGACCAGGCTGGCAATGCGGCCAACGTACTCAGCGTTACTGTTTTGAGGTTATGTGTGCACATATTTGCATTACGTATACGTTTACATATACGTATACGTATCGTTACGGCTTTTTGGGGCCGCTTGCATTTTATTAGCGATAATGAACTCCACGTGCACCAGTGCGAAACGATGCGAAACTAAACGAAACCGTTGCATACTTTGTGGCTCCGTGCTCGTTTTAGCTCCCATCAACAACACTCACCGATTGTACCCTGTATACTATAAACACACTAGTTGAGTAAACATTATTGATTTTTTAAAACATATACTTAGATATTTTTGAGCTTCCTTTGCCAATCAAAAACTTTATTTTCTTTTTAATGGATTGTTTTTATTGAGTGCAAAGTATTTACTACTTGATTAGGGTATCTACACGTCAAACGATCTCTCTCTCTCTCTCTCGCCCTTAAAGATAACCCTTACTATTTTCTATTGTGCAATGTCGCATTGCCACAGGTTTCACAAACGTGAATGTTGGTATCGGTATTGGTATTGGTATTGGTATTGGTATGGGTGTTGGTGTTGCCAGCACTTTTGGCTGATTCCTGCTGTTGACTGCGTTCCTGCATTGCTATTTGTGGCGGCCATAATGGGTTTGCTGGGTTGCGGACCTGCGGTTTGTGGCGCGGCGGATGTTGCTATTGCAATTTGCTATTTGCAATTTGCCGTTTGCCGTTTGCGATTGCAATTTTGTTGTTTGGCATACTTTTAAGCCACGCGCGTGCATAATGGCAATTTGAATAATGTGCCCAAAATATGCAGAAATTTGCATTGTTTTCAAACAGTATTGTGTGTGTGCATGCTTAAACTGGAACAGTTGGTGGCAATCAAATGTTTGCAACGTTTCGCTTTTGACGTTTTGTAATAAACACACACACACACACACATACACACAGCCTGAAAATTAGATAGACATGAAGCAAAAAAAAAACTTTTATGGCAATAAACGAATGACGAGGTCAAAGGCAAAACACCAATAGACACGAATAGAGAGCGAGAAAGAGAGAGAGACCTAATCGAGTTGGAAGACCAACAACAACAACAACAAAAACAAAAACAAGTCGAAAGTTGTTATCGAGTTGCGGCCCGCAAGTTTGAAGCATTTTTCGTATCACATTCAACAAACTTTGTGGGTTTGCCTTTTTGTTTTTGTTTTTTTTTCTTGTTTGAAGTGTTTGCAGCCCAAAGAAAAGGAAATCAATCCGAAACTACGACTTTACTTGCAGCTGTAACAATAGGCCATATCAAATACTTGTTTGCGTTTTATTAAGCAAGCTGCTTAACATGCGCACAGTGTGCCCAGTCTCGGTTTCAACTAAACTTTCCCAATAAACTTTAAATGCAAACAAATCGTTGACTTTATTGACGTTTCAATATCAGCAATCTTAAAGATCCAAGTCTCTATCAAGCCAGTTTTATTTCGGCTTAGAGAAGGGAAATGTTTTTTGTGCAGTGTGACCAGATGCTATTGGCATAAGTGTGATATACCTTTTCTTTTGAGTTTGTTGTTCTCTGAGGTAAAGAATCTGTTAGAAACATTTGAGTTGACTTTGTTTATGCGCCTTATCAATGCCATTTGTTATTGTTGTGAGCGACCAGCATGCGTAGTTAACATATATGCAGAGCGTAGCATAATTAGTGTACCTGTATATATATATATATATATACATGAACATAAACGTGATATGTCAGCAAGAAATGAAATGGGGACAAGCCCCTTTAAGTTGCATGAGGCTTGTCGTTTTGGCATTGGGTTAGATATATGCCCCAGTTGCTCGTTAGCCGCCATGAAAATGCCTTCGTTCGGGGAGCTGTGGCAGCCAACAAATGAGCAGTGGCAGCAGCAGTCAGCATGGTGCCACAATTGCTACACAATACAACACATCTCAAGCAAACACACACACACACACACACACGCACATTCTCAAACAAAGAAATAAACAAACAAACAACACATACGCATACGCTCACACCTCTAACACCTCCATTGTGAAATAATGTTTTTATAAGCCACCTTTATGTAATGACAATGGGGAATCATTAAATGTTTATTTGCGCTTTTTTCTCCAATACCCTATAACATATTAAATGTCTACATAACGGGTATAAGAAACTTTCTTTACTTATTAAGTGAACAAATAATAAATACAAATATTTACAATGTTTTTTTTTTTTAAAGTATTTTCATGAACAAAATTCATAAATATGAATATGGGAAGCACTTAAAGAAAATTCTTTTTGAAATCGTATTTGTTTTTTCCAGTTTTACAGGGTATCTAACTAGTTGATTACTTTACTTAGGTCTTATTGTTTATCGCTTGTTTGTGTGTGTTTTGTGGGCAACGCTTTTAATACCCTTGCAGTGTTTGCTTTTATATGTCGCGAAGTGTGAAATGCATTACAGGACATATCTCCCTTAAGCCTTAAATGTGGTATCTCTACGCTTGATTAATATCAACAACCTAGTTGGTCTGTTCACTTACGTATAATATAGTAGTATATACCTATACCTTAGCGTGACTTCTGTAGATTAATTTATTTTCCTTCACTGTCCCTCTTTTAGCAAAGAGGTTAATACTATATTGTAATTATGAACATTGTTGACGAACTCTTTTCTTTGTCGCCTTAAAGTCAGCTGATGCTGATACGAATTGCGAATCATTCTTATTTCACATATCGTTTATATATCTTCAACAATGAGCAAAGCTATTAACTAACGGGACTCGAGTGCGAAGCGAGTTGGATGGAGTGAAGAGTGGTTGGAGGAGAGCTGATAGATGCAGCTAATTTTGAGACGCCACGCATTTATCTTGCGCCACATGTTGGCAATTCTGGCAACACAAACACACACACACAAACACACACACACGCATATATGGATGGTGCAACCCTTCACAATAGATTTCCTTAAGCGCTACTTCTCAGAATAAGCTAAAATGAAAGGCAAGAGCAGAGTTAAAAGTAAAACAGTAAAAATAGAAAGAAAGAACAGAAAGCATCATAAAATAGCAAAACTAACGAATTCGGGCAGCACAACCGGGCTAGATAATACCCTGCTATTTAACATATGATATATCCAACTTTTCCCTTACAAACTTTAAATGCAAAGCAAGTAATCAAGCTAGTGTTATTGTGATATTAAAATGGATAATTATCGAAAATTTAAAAATCGATTTTAATCGATTAACTGCTTTTGAGCGTTGTAAACTTAAAGTTATCTACAAAATATTCTCCATTGTTAAGCTCTTATACCCTTTTTTTATCCATTTCCTTAGGGTATAAAAAAGGGTTTCCGCTTAACCGCTCGACCGCTTCACTCCGCCTCCCCCCTTGACCGATCCCCTTAGCTCTGTGCGTGTCCATCAAGGGATTTCCCTTCAATTAGGATTAATACTCAAGATACCAAAAACAACAAGCAACAAAATAGCAAGAAAAAACCCCAAGAAAAACGAGTGTTGCGTTCGCTTAACTAGGGTAATGCCTTCCATATGTACACATACATACACATACGCGTACGCATGTATGTATGTCTAGTTTTTGAAAACCAACCGAAAAGTGTACCCTAAAAAAACCCTAAAATCACCTACCTACCCAGAGACGCAAAGCTCATGCCATAAAGCTGGAGCGTAGCTCAGCCCTCAAAATGGTGCACAATTGAGGCATTATTAGTAAAGTAGTTTTACATACATATCGAAAAGCCAGAAGGAGCTGCTGCTAAGCAGTTAGCTCGACTTTCAATTACCCTGCAAATCGGCGAAAGAAGCTTTGCTCACCTTTGTTGTTTCAAAATATTTATATATATATAACAAATAGTTTGCAGGGTATTCAAAATGTTGGCGTGTCCTGCCTGGTCAAAGAGTTAACCTTTTCTCTTTTTTTTGTTGTGTCTTGATACGGACTTTGACGAGGGACCGCTCTATTTCGGTTTGCTTTGGTTTAACTTTTACTCTGTGTATTTTCTTATGGTTTTTTGTGTTTTTTTTTTTGGTTTAAATTGCTTAAAAGTACAATTTATCACAATTGGCAATTGGAAGCTATTGTGCTTGTGTGTGTGTTTTGTTTCTTCTTTTTTTAGCTGACTGGCAACAACTTGACCAAGTTTTCAACTAGGTCTACATGTGGGAAAACGGCCTCAAAATGCCTCTCGCTCTCTCTCTCTCTGATCACAGTGTCAAAATGAGTTTTTCTCACATTGGACAACAATTGCAATGTTTCTTTTTATCATTCTCAGTTTGCTACGATTTCAAGCCCATTTTACTGACACACTCTGGACTGGGTCATTTCAACTTTTTCGTTTGTTTAGTTTGTTCTTTTCTTTGTGCGTGTGTGCGTTAGATTTTTTTGTTGTTGTAAGCCTTTTAACAATATATCTATAATTGGCCAAAAGGAATGGGAATTAAGTTTATAAAATCCTTGTACATACAAAGTTTGTGCAATTTAAAACCAATAACATGCTCCATAATCCCATCAAAATAAAAGTTTAGAAATTGTGTTCTTAAATGGTTTAATTTTCGATTCTCGTACAGCAAAATAAAAGTTATATGAAAATATATATATTTTTAGCATAGTATATAAGTGAATAAATTATATTTTTGGCATATGTATAATTTGATAAAAGTAGCTTTCCCATATTGCCAATTTATTGATAAACAGTTCATGTGTTGTGTGCTGTTTTCAAGCTAAATCCCATTTGCGCAGCTAAACAGACTGAACTCAACGCACTCAAATATGCAAATCTAATATGATTTTAATTTGAGCCAACAACAACTACAACATACACAAACACACACACAAACACAAACACACAGACATTATGGGGAGAGAGAGCACTTTTATCATTTTATGTAGATGCAGTCATCATCATCGTCATTGTCAGCATCCAAACTATTGGGTGGTTGGCTGAAAGGAAAATGAAAATCTCGTCGCATGGCTTTTTTTTCCTTAGCATACTTTTGTGCGCGTCTGCATTCACATTCTCTGATACCAGTTGCCATATCCCAGGACCCGGTTACCGACTCAGGTTGCCCTTTTGTGTAAATGTATATAGATATATGTGTTTGTGGGTGTGTGTGTGTTCACATGTAGATTTTATTAAACATATGAATTCATTATGCAAATGCGACAACATCAACCGACAACAAACCAACCAAGGAACGAATGAAAGTTGTATAAAAATCGCCTTTTGTTGCCTGCTGCTCCATTTCCACATAACAGAGAAGCCCCCTGCATCCCTTTCGGGCACATCATATTGTAAGTAGTTTGAGCAACGTGGGGTTAATGGGTTATGCGCTGTGATTTTCAAAGAGAGCGGGAGAGAGAGAGAAAGAGAAAGAGAGAAAGAGAGGGGGGGAAGCGGAGTGCTTGCACAGAGTCTTTTGTTGATTTTTATGTAAAGCGCAAATTGATTTGCCATTGGGAGCAGCAGCAGCAGCAGCCACGGGGCAAGCAACAGGAAGCAGCCATAAGAAATTATTAAAAACTTTCCATGCAACAAAAGGTGAATGCTGCGGCTTTTATTATACGCAACCATTGTTGCGCTCCGTGTTGCATAATTGAATTCCCATTGTGTCCAATGTGTTTTGGATGCACTCGAGTTACATTATTATAACCAAGCAGGTGGGCAAAACGGTGTGTGGCATGCGGGGCATGTGCGGCATGAGTGAGCATTTCTTGAGCACAGCACAAATCAAATTTTCCATCCAACTTCAATCTAAGCTGTCAGTTAGTATTGTTCCTGTTGTTGTTCACACACAATTAACACTCAAAGCAGAGCCTTTTACAACAGGGAGGCTGTTGACGTTGATGTCAGGAAGGGGGGGGGGGGGGGGTGGGGGAAAGAGGAGACGCGTCCTGCCACGTCCTGGCCACCTACACAAGCACAGAGAATAACATGCCACTTAATTTCATTTCTTTTCATTTTGGCAACAATGCGATGCACAGTGGTGCAAAAGTTCGCGCACAGTTGTGAATTTTTGTAACTATTTCTTATTATTAGATATCAACTTATTCAATTATACACAAATTTATATGAAGACATTATAATCATTTAATCATAATGTTGAAATATATATAAAATAAACTTATAAAACCTTTATGCTTATTTTTTTTGTATATATTTTTAAAACTGTGTTTTCGAAATATGAAAAAAAATATTTACATACATTTTTTCTATATCTATGCATTATAAATATGAAAGATAAAAACGTTTTTGAATTCTATTAAATTCTTATAAATTTGTTTATTCAAATGCCAAATTTGGTTGGAACTTTAGTTAGCTAACATTTAATTGAAGTGAAAAGTTAATGCTAGGTGTGAAACCAATGTGCCACATCTGATTGTTGTTGTTTTCGTTTGTCATAAAGCGGCGTGAATGTAATCAAGGCGGCTATTATTCTTAGATTTGAGGCGCAAATGAAAACGCCGGGCAAAAGGCGACGAAAGCAGCAGCAGCAAGCAGCAGGCCTTCAGACAACAGCCAAAGGCAGCAACGTGCCCAAGCAAATAGTCTGATTGTTCTTGGCTGTTCGGAGTTGGGGTTCAATACAAAACAATGGCCATGTGTGATGTGCATGTACGTGTGTGTGTGCGTGTGTGTGTGTGTGTGTATTAAAGTGTCTGCCACAGCAGCAACAAAAAGACAAACGCTCTGTCGCATACAAAAGCCTCATTGTTTGAGTTCGCGGCCAACGCAGCTGCGTGTTTTTTGGAAAGCAATGTAAAGATAATGATGCCAAGGTGGGTGGCAAGATGGTTGGGTGGGGGGGTTGGGTGGAGATTGTGGCGTAGACATGTAAGTGTTGCGGCTCATGAGCTTAAATATGCACACGAATGCGTGTGTGTGTGTGTGTGTGTGTGCGTATGTTGTATGTGTGTCTTTTTTGCACATGTGTATTTTTAAGTTACTTCGCACAACACAGCTCGTGTCGTGACACGAACACGCATTACTGAGCACGAAGAAGAAATTTCATAAATATTTGTTTATGGCAGCGCTAATGACTTTTAAGTATAAACAGATAATGAAAACAATTAAAAAATCATTTGATTTAAAATATTTTCGATATATCTTTTGCAAGTATCCAACAAATTGGAACCGTTCCCAATGCCAAGCTTAAAGTCATCAAAGTTTGCAATCGGTGTGCACTTTCAATCAATTAACACACACCTTTCCTCTCTCTCTTCCATTCTCTTTCTCCTTCTCTCTTTGTGCGGCAATAACTCACTGTTTGGGGAGTAAAGCTTCATCTGAGATTCGGCTTCAATTAGTTTCATAACGAAAGAGCATCATGACTTTAAATTGATTATGACGCCCAAATGGCCAACACACCAATAGTGTCAAGCAGCATTCTGTGTGCCCAAATTTCTTCTTTCTTTTTTTTTCGTCTGCTCTGAATGTATTTGTGTGTGTGCAGTTCCGGTTTCGGTAATGGTCGACTTTTTTGGTCAACTGTTTCGTTCAGTCGCCTTTTGCCACGTTGCCAAACAATTGCAATTGTGATTTTTGTGTGTGTGTGTGGGGGGGGAGGGGGAGTGTTTGGGAAGGATGTTGGCAACATTGTTGCTGTTGTCAACTTTGACTGCAGTTTTGCCTGCCAGTTTTGCCTTTTGCCAATGCCACCAAAGCCACTCGAAAATGTATTGTTCTCTGTATGTGTGTGCGTGTATGTGTGTGTGTATGTGTTTCGAAAGCAAACAGAATTATTGAAGCGCGACATGAAAAAAGGAAGAAGCAGAAGTCGAAGCTGGGAATTGCTAGCCATATGAACCGCATCAGTTCTTCATTGCAGCAGCAACAGCAGCAATTTCATTTCCCTTGACCAACCCGCTTCACTTAGCGCAATCTCCTCGTCATTTTCAATGTTGTTGCATGCTCCATGCTGCAGTTGCCGTTGCCGTTGCTGTTGCAGTTGCCATTGTGGGAGTTGTGGCTGGTGTGGTTTATCGTACAAAAATTAAATTACAGCAACACATGGCAAAAGACTTGATGTGTGCGATGTGTCCATAAATGACATGTTTTAAATGCTCAACTCTGAACTTTTCACATAGCATCATCATTTTTTTTTTCGTTCAGCTTTCACATCAAAGCTGCCGTCTAAACAATTTATTGCGTTTGCTGCGATGTGATTGAAAATCACGTTTAATGGCAAAGTGAGAAAAGTAACAGAGATTGCAGTTGATGATCCCTTCCTGACCGGATGATGTTATCATATTTGATGAACACCTTTTTGAAAGATTTTGTAGCTACTGAAAAGTGAATGCAAAACATTTGATGCAGTGAATGCTTATAAAGATTAGTTCATGCCCATTTTTGGATTTCATTATAAATAAGGGGAAAAAATTTTAACAAAAACCTATACAAATTCGAATGCTTATTAATTTGAATTATATATAAGCTTAAAAAGATTTAAATTATCCAAACTAAAAATATTTCTTTACAAAAACAACTAAGAAATTTTATCATAAGAAAAGTTTTCTTCAGATCTTTCACTAAGCAATAATGTGATTTTGAAAGATTTAATAGAATGATATTGATATCTAAAAACAATGCGTGACAACTTAAAATAAGACAAAAAATTGCTTTTATCAATCAATTAAAGATTTCTTTGATCTACAGCATCAATGAATTCATCTAAGGTATTGAGATCTTTCTTCAAAACTCAAACCTTAAAATCCATTTTAAAATTACCTTTTAAACGAATCAAGATTCAAAGTTCGGTAAATAAGTTTAAGATCTTTTTATGTCAATATACAAAATATATATCAATATATATATTGCTTGCTGCAGAATAATTTTAAACATATTTAACCTGCAATATCAAAATTCAATAGGCATTCTCAAACGAGAATCACTTGAAAAGAGCAGTTGACTAAGAATATTATTAAATACCACCCGCACCAGCCCGCCAGCCCCCACAGTGGTGGAGTACTCTCCACCCACTTGTTTTGAAGCTTTGTCATTTTTGTGAAGCCCGTTGGCTTTTTTTTTGTACTTTTCTTTTGTTGTTGCTGTTATTGTTGTTATTCGTCTTGGCAATGTCAACAGCCGCAGATTTTGCGCCTCAACTTTTGACTGCTCAAGCAGCAAATCATATTGCTTTATAGCACAAACTCTCTCTCTCTTTTCTCACTCTCTCTCTCTCTCGGTCGTTGTGTTTATGGTCGTGCACTTGCAGTGACTTCAGTCACAGCTGAAACTTTGTCAACAATGTTGAATAATTAAAATGCTCCCTCGACAACAAGTCTGTGCAAAGACTAGAGCAACTTGGGCCCAGCTTCAGCTTGAAGCTTTCAGCTTACAGCCTCTCTGCAAGTTTTTGCTTCCCAGTTTGCCAGTTTGTCAGTTTGCGCTTGCTTTCCGCTGTTGCTTGCATTCTCTTCTTGTTGTTGTTGTTGTGCCAGCGACTTGAGAATTTATAGAGGGTTAAAGCCAAGACTGTTTGCAGGGTGAGCGGTTTGGGGTCTCACAACTTGTGTCTTGGCGGGCCTGCTTGTCATTGTAGGCAGTCAGCCAGTCAGCCAGGTAGACAGCTAGACAGGTTGGTTGGCTGTGCTGGCTGGCTGGCAGCAAAGCTCATCAGCAATTCTCAATTGCTATTATAATATTTCTTCTTTTTTTTTTGTTCTTTCTTCTTTTACTTTTCGCTGTGCTCGTCGGTTTGGTAAACACCTGATACAATGGCAGCCCCTGCCTGCCTCATTCTCTTCCTCTCCCTGTGTGTGTGGCAAGTTTTGCTTAATGCGCAGTCCCCATGCAGTGGCCCCAAGTTTGTCAAGCTAAAAATTCATCAACTTTGTTGCATAATATTTCAATAAAGCCGAAAGGCAGAACGAGACAGCGATTGCCTGCCATCATCAAATTAAAGCATGCCACACCCCAACCCCAATCCCAACTCCAACTCCAAACCCAGCAGCAGCTTTAGCTTCAGCTTGTTGCGGCCCAACAATAGTGCACTGGGGAGTGTTTTAGCTTTTGTGTGTGTGTGTGTAAAAAACTTCGACATTGCAATGACTAGCTTCTAGCTAATCCAGGGCGAAAATGGCAAAAGGCAAAAGGGCAGGGCAGGGCAGGGCACAGTGGCACACAAAATCTCCCAGCGGGCGGGAGAGGCACGGCACGGCACAATGGCTCTAAAATGCGAGACGCCAGTCAAATTAGTTGGCTGCATAATGACAACTTGTCCTACATCATTGGCCTAATAGAATTTTCCATTTGGCTGCCTGAGGCAGAGCCATGAAGCTTGCCTCCTGTATAATTGGCCACCTTACTCCCAAAAGTAGGCAGTGATTTTGTTTGCTTGCGCTAACAATAAGTGCGGCTGAAAAATACCCTTTATATATATTCGTTTATACACAAACAAAGTAATTGCAATAAAGACTTTTTTTCGAAATCATACCCTGTACTTGACAAGTTGATTTTTATGCGTATACTTTATAGGATTTCTCTCTTTTTATACATTTACACTAACTGTTTGGCGTTCAGACGGATTCTGTATAATTTGTATCAAATTTAACTTAATTAACAAGCATTTATGTGTGCGAGTGCGTGTGTGTGTGTGTATATATGTGTAACTGTAAACCAGTCGACATTATGACTTTAGCCCGGCCAGTACGAAAAGTCAACGGAAGCAGTCTCAGATTCGTAATTATTGCCACTTACGGCTAAATACTGAACTTTTAAGCGCACCAACAGCTGCACATATGTATATGTATATGTTTGTGTGTGTGTGTGTGTTTGGGTATGCTGGCCACACAAAGTTTGTGGGAGTCACAAAAATTTCCGTATCATGCAACCGCAACAACAACAACAAGAACAACAACAAAAACTGCACCAACATTGAAAAGTTTTAGCCGAAAATAAAAATACAAAAAAAAAGAAAGGAAGCAAATGGCCAGAGTTGAGTTTTTCGTGGGATAAACTTTTTGCTTTAATACTTTCGCTGTGGTAGCGCCCGGTTCTGCTTCTTCTTCTTCTACTTCTTGTTCTTGTTTGTTGGCTTCTTTTGGGTGAGTTTGCCACGAAGCCAACATATTTTTTTTGTTTTGGGCGGGGATGGGAACGAAGTGGACATTAAATTTATGCTTCCACCTTTGGACAAGGCATAAATCTTTGTTATGCCTTTAGCTTTGCTGTTCTTTTTTTCTAGCTAAAAAACAAAAAACCCACAGCGGCAGCCTTTTTCCGGCCTCGGTAATTATTTTCAACATTTCACTTTATGTTGTTTACTTTGTGTGTGTTTGTGTGTGTGTGCTTTGTCCTTTTTTGTTGTCGTTCGCTTCCTTTTGGAGTTAGCTTATGATTTTTTGCATTTTTAATTAATGCTGCCTACCCAACAACTGGCCCTTAGCTACTATCTGCTCAAACCGACAATAAACATGACTTTCGAATGAGTTTTAATGGCTTTATGGTATTTGTTGCATGCAACCAAGTTTGCGTAACAGGACATTAATTATTTTTGCCCAAAAAAAAGCTGATTGATCCTTTTGGCATTATGTTACAGCAAAAGTTAAAAGCATTTTTAATTTGATTCCAAAGTTGAAATTTAAACAAATAGTAGCAATATATTTAAAGCATAACTAGAAACGCTTCTAGACTTAACATAGTTTGAAAGACGAAACCGTTATTCAATCAATCAACTTGTCAGTTTTTCAAATAGGCCATAAACTATGTAAATGCTTCCTGGAATTTACAGCTAGTTAAAGTTCTGTCTCTCTTTCTCTCACTCTTCATTCATGTTTGAATCACGCAACGCATTGTTGGCCTGAAGTGCTTTTTCCATCGAACTATGCCGCATTGGACTTAAGGCTATTAAAAACTCGTTGCTAGAGCGGTTAAACGTTTTAATTTCCGTTTCCGTTTTACCATTTCCGCTTGCATGCCGCCATTAATAAGCCTTTGATTGCCTAGAGAGATTTATGTATCCTTCCCTTTCCCCTACCTTCCCTCTTCTCTTTTTTTTTGCCACTCAACTCAGCTGCACGCTTGTCACTTTGCGTTATAGAAACGCGTTGCGGCAAATTGCGATAACAAGAGAGAAAATAAATAAATAAATACTGGCAACAACTGCAACAACACACACAAACACTCATAAAGCCTAGTTCACACACACACACACACACACACACAAACAATTTGCCGTCTGACATTGCATTATTTATCGATAACAATTAGCAGTGATGCATGAAATGCGATAACATTAATTAGCCCCGGCCTGGGGCACCCAACAATAGAGAACCCCCCTCACTGAACACACACACTACCCCCCCAAAACCCCCGATGCCCTCACCTCAGCCAACAATTGGTGCCTTGTGGTTTTCGGTTATGCATATAAAGTATATGCTGTCTGTCCTTTGGCCTTTGACCTCATGAGCGCGCAACTTCGATGACCTGACCAGGCAACTTGATTAGCAGCATTTTGGCACTAATAATAATAATAATAATAATTGTGGAGCACATATTCAAAGCACACTGTCTTGGACTTGTCTGAGTATGTGTGTGTGTGTGTGAGTGTTTGTCATAAATATTTTCATTATTTGTGCGAATTAATTTCTTTTCGCTCATAATTCATATTCAAGTTTTTCAGATATATATATTTGTACTGAAACCTATTCAATAAAATTAATACGTTAGTTAGTTTTAGTTTGTGGTTGTTTGTAAATATCGATAAAAATCGATATATTTGTATTAAAGTAAGATTTTTTGAATAAAAAACTTAATTTTAAAGTTTGTTGAATCTTAAGCTTAAGATGCAGTAGCTTGAATCAGTATATATCAGTATTCTAATAAATAAGATCTAGATATTTATCGATAGTACAGTCAAGTAAGTCGTCGTTTTAATCATTTGTCCAAATATACTTATAACAATCGATAAACTCTCATTTAAATTGTTCTCAGCTAATCAGTTATCACATTTTCTTATATATATAATTTCAAATAAATTTAAAACAAATTCCTTTGTTCGATTTTTGACGATACGAGCTGTTAATATTTAAGCGATTTCTATGCTCAAAATGACTGATTCATTCTCGCTGGCTTGTTGAGGACAGTTTGGAAAGTGCGCGATGCGCAGGAACAGCACGTGAAGAGACGCACAGTGGAATGACACAAATACGCGACGACAGATGCCACTTACGGCGAGCAGGAAGGGTAAGATGATAGATGGGTGGGGGCGGGGGGAGGAGCATGTGAAAGTAAGGGTTAGGTGTATGGTACGCGTTGTATGTATGTATGTACATAGAGTGCCTAGCCAAGTTGGCAGCCATGTCAACACTTATCTTTATGAGTTTCCGCTTTCTGTAAAGTCATTGACATGTATTCCTCCTGCTGACTGCCGCTGCATACTTACAGGCGCGCGGCGATGCCAAAAATAAACGCACAGCTGCCGAGGCGAGGTGTGTGCAAACAGACCGGGATGAACATAGCGCAAAAAGAGAGGACCGAAGAAAAAAAAAAATGTAAGGGAGGTAACAGGGGACAGTTAGAGTGGAGACAGGGGGGACAGGAAGAAGAGCGAGAGACGTCAGCAGTCAAGCAGCTCGTAATATTTGCGCGTGTTTATTTGCTTGTTGTGAATGTACTATATATACGCTGTATGTGCATATAAGTATGTGAACAAGTGTGTGTTAATGTCCATGTGTATGTGTGTGTTTGTGTTTGTTTTTTTGTGTACTGCCTACTTTTCGGCATCATTTGAAAATCTTACAATAAGAGTTCGCTGTCGCTGTGACAGCGCGACAAAAGCCCATTGCAAACAACTGCGTCATGAAGCTTTACCAGCTGGAACTAAACTTCAAGCCCGGCAAATGGTTGGTGGTGGAGAATGGGGAAAGGAGGTCTGGGGTAACAAACGGAACTGAGCTTGCTATCGCTATTGGTTGTGACATTGAGTTAAATTGTTGAGATCGTTGGTGCGCTTTAAGGCGAAACATTGTTCAAAACTTGGTGAAAACCATTCAATAACAAGAGAAAACCATGAATCATGAAAAACTTAATGTAACAATGGTGTTTTAACAAGCTTAAGCCACACTTGATCGAACTTATGAAATCGCAATGGATTATAATTATATAGTATATAAAAACTACAATCCACACACTTTTTCATACATTAATAAAGCAGCACAAACGAGATTTTTCGCATATAAACTTTTGCAGTCGGCAGCTTTAAACACAAATAAAGGGCAACAGCTTGAAAAGCGCTCACGCTTTTCACTTTTATTATCCTTTATGTGCGATTTCACACCTTCAATTGCATACACATACACACACACACACAAAAGCACCCATACATTATGACCGACAGAATGGTAGCGCGAGGGGTTGGCAAGGTGAAAGACAGAAAATAAGATGCCACACGTAGCAGCAAATCAAAATCTTGAATTTATTCCACATACGAAGCGCATGAATTTCAAATTACTGTGGGAACAGCGCACACACACACACACACACACACACACACACAAACACACACACAGAAGAGAAAAGAATAGAACAGGAACAAGAACTAGAAACAGAACCAGATACCAGATACCAGTTGCGAGTGTGGGAGTTATTTCTTCTACTTGTATTTTTCTTCTGTATGTTGTTGTTGTTGTTGTCCAAAAGCCTGCACAAAGACGTGTGAACACTGACCCCACACGCACACCCACACACACACACACACACAAGCACACTCTCTTCAGGGCGACTGTCTCAGTCACTCACTCTCTCTTTCACACTCTCTTTAGTGCCATTCTCATGTTTATTTCCATTTCCATTGCGATTCACACTGCTTGACTGGCAGGTGAAACGTGTGCAACACGTTACATTTGCCACAGCGAAAAAGAAAGACAGAGCGAGAGAGAGAGAGGAAGAGAGAGAGAGAGAGAGTGCTCTAATGACTGCGCTGTGGCCGTATCTTAACTTTTTTATTTTGTTTTCTTTTTTTTTAAACCTTTTTTCTTTGCTCATATGCCTTTTGGTATTATTTGGCACCTTGTTTTTTTTTATTTTGTTGTGTGTTGCCTTCAAGAAGGCGCAAGGTGGGTGGCAGGCAGATGCTGTAGCATGTGGCACTGTATGTGCGTGTGTGTGTGTGTGTTGTGTGGCATGGGAAAGCGACTCATTTGAAATTCATGCGGCCACTCACTGGGTGCATAAAGCAATCAAATCAACCACAAACACATACGACTTGCCCCTCTGCTCCTTTCTCCTTTTTCTTTTACTTGTGCAACTGCCGCTGCTGCTGCGGCATAGGCAGTGGCAGTGGCAGTGGCAGTGGCAAAGGCAGCTTAGTTCGTTCAGGTTTTTAGCAGCTCTTTTCGTTTCATACACGTTTCACTCGTGTAAATAATAAATAAGCTTAGCATACTTTGCGGCGCACGCTGAACGCTGAATGCTGAACGTGCTAAGCCCAATATTGGCAGCATAAAAAAGCCGACTATCGATTGCAGCAACAATAACATGCCAAAATCCCAGCAAAGCGCAAAACGAAAGCGAAAGCTGCCACTTGTGCAACCCTTTTATTATTCTTCTTCTTCCTTTTTTTTTGCGCTCTTTTCTTTTATTTTATTTCATGAGTTTTTTTCTTGTTTGTTTGTTTGTATCCTTAGCAGGCCAGCCATGATTTATGCATTGAGTCCGGGCCAGAAGGCAAAGCTGTGAAAATTTTACCACATTTGCATGTTAAATCAGCGCACGACCAACCCAACCAGTACCGATTGTAGTGAAAGTATGTGGCAAGGCGGGGTGGGGAGAGGCGGGATAGGGAGAGTTAAGCGTAGGTGAGATTTGCATTTAAGATTGGCCTAATGCGGCGAATTGATCTGCTCATGATCTAGCCAAGCGATTTCAACATGAGCAATCAGGGTTTAACTTCCAAAAAAAAAGGGTTAAACAAAATTATTCAACTTGAAGGAACCCAAACATTCATAACCTGGCTTAGATCGAACATTTGTACACTAGATTGATTTAGCATTCTTATGAAATAAATGAAATGTTATTTGGAAATGCATGAATATCCAAAAACAGATTATCAAATGGATTTTTTGATCAAAAATTCATTATTCATTCGTATAGTATACATTATTGTCCATTCTTATTGGCACTGTCATTGTTCTTCTTGCTGCCGAATCTGCTATGCTTTTTGTTTAACCAATTAGTAATGCAATTTATAAGGCGCAATCTCAAAAGAAATTCACAATAAAAAAACCAAAACTAAAAATACGAAAAAAAGAGCAAAATTGAAAACAGAATAATGAGAATGCTGATGAAAAAATCAACACAGCGCATAAAAGTATGCAATGGAAATTAAAAACTTCTGCAGCAAAGCGAGCGAAAGAGAAAGAGAGAGAGAGAGAGCCTGAATTGAAAGGCGAGGCAAAAGCAAAGGCAAAGGCTTCTCAGGTTGAAAGCTAGTGCTGATGCTGCTGCTGCTGCTGATGCTGTTGCTGCCAAAAGCAATTTGTCTTTTCATTAATTATTTAGCAAGTAAAGCGAGGCGCACAAAAACAATGCCAGAAAGAGAGAGAGAGCGAGACGGAGGGGGCGTGGCACGCGCTCGTGCATGCTAGAATATTGACAGTTAATTAATTGAATCTTTTCAACGTGTTGCAGCAACGAGCAACGAGCAGCACCATCATCAACATCATCAACATCATCATCATCATTATCATTATCCTTTCAAACATGGCTAGCTAGCATAGCTATTGGGCAATGTGGGCGCATGGGCGTGTAGGCGTGGCATGGCGAAAGTTTAAAGTACAATTGTGCACGAAAAAAAGTTGTGCACTTAATTGTCTGGCGAACGGAAATGCTGGCAACTAGTTACAAACTTGGCTTTGGTCAAGTTGCAAGTTGCAAGTGGCAAGTTGCAAGTAGTTAGTTGCCAACAACTTGCAACTTGCGCATAAAGTCATTAAAGTTTCAATTCGATTTAGCGCCCTTTCCCCTCCCCCCTCCCATCATCATGCTGACAAATTAATACAGCTGTAGATGTCTGCCACAAAAAATAAAAAAAAACCTTGTTATCCTACTCGCCTGCCACTTATGCCACTGATTAGTGGCATCTGATGAAAACTCTTCACGCAGCGCCAAAAATAAATGCTTGCCACTGTGTGTGTGTGCGTCGTTTGGCTTGCCACAGCCTGCCACTCTTGTTATCAGTCAAGAACACGCGCACGCCTCCCGCCGTGCAGTTGACATTTTACGTCAGCTATAGCCAAAAATATACATACACGTACAATTTGCATATATGTACATTTTATTGGGCCCCAACCAACCATTCGGTTTGTTACGTTGATAACAAGACGCTTCCTTTTTATAACATTTCTTAAAAGATTGACAGCAGCAGCAACATTGCGTACAGAATGGATCAATAGAGTGTAAAAATGTTGATTGTCTGGGTTGACTGAAGAATTAATTAGATATATCACATTGTGTTTAACTGAACTTTGCCCTTACTGCCGCTTACTACTACGAATCCTTTAATTAAAACGAACTTTAAATTCGTTTGTCTTTGCATTTTTGCATCAACTTGCTTTGTGGTTTTTCCTGCAGCCGTTTCTTCAAGAAAGGCAAGCAGAAAGTAGGGCGACACGCTAACTCATATATGTATGTATACACACACACACACACACACATACATACATAGATTCACAAACATGTGAGCACTCAAACTGTGAGCTTGATTGGTCACGTGCCTGGCGCACGGGGCGGTTGGGCCTTCAATTCGTTGTGATTGCTTTGTATCGATTACAAAATGCATTACAACATTGCCACATGATAAATAACATCGAATGGGCGGATCGCACTGGAAAACGGGGGGTTTGGGGAGTTTGGGAGTTGCGGCACGCTAACATAAGCGTGTCCCGGTACTTAAAACGAATTGGAAACAATGAACATCCAAATCAACGAACACGAGCTTCTAACGCGTGCTCAACAAACAAACGCACATAGAAGAAGAAAATCGCAAAGCTCATCTATAAAATATGGTTGCTTTATTGATTAAAAATCTATATAAACCATCATCGATCAAAACAAAACAATGAAATATTCATCTAGAGAATTATTAAGTTTTTGCATGCTTAAACATTCAATATAACTTTTTAATGCCCTACTTGAGGTTAAGTTCAACTTTTCTTCGATTCAAGATTCTAGTTCGGTTCTTTAAGAGTTAAGAGTTTTGCGCTCAGTTAAAGGCTTTTATAAATATCAATCAAGTTGACAGATTTCTTTGTTAGCATAGTTTGTTAGACCTAATTGAATGCCATTAACTGTTTCGTTGTTTCTACTTTCTATATTTAGCTATCTGCCATCAAAGTTTGCAGTGTGACCATGTGCTATTAATAGCAAATGAAATTGCTGCCACTTTAATGCACAGCTCTTCTTCTTGTTGTTGCCATTATACACGTCCCATTGTGTGAGTGTGTGTGTGTTTGTGTGTGTGTGTGAGTTGCCATGACACAAAAATAAAATGCAATGGCGTGATTATTATACAATTTGTATCAATTTACTTCGGAGAAAGGGATCAACCACAGAGCAAAAGGAATGGAAAAAAAATAAATAACACAGTTATATATATATATATATATATATGTATTGCGTACCACCCAGCACCACCCTAAAGAGCAGCAGTGTAGTATCAGCCAAACGGCGATACGTAATTCAATGTTTATTTATGCATTTCAATTGATGCTTATTGCCATGCAATGCCAAATGCCTCAAAATGCCGCCCTTAAGTTGGCTTTATTACAAATGGGAATTATTATTGATATAAGTGGTTGTGGTTATCTTCTTGTATGTGTGTGTGTGTGTGATAAACAGCTGAAACAACACGATAGAACTTGTCCAAACTCCAGGGAGTCGCCATAGTTGCTGTTTTCGTTTAGGTTAGTAGTAGAGGGGTGGAGGCGAGATCTCACTTAAGACATTGCCACAACGTGCCGAAAGTTTTGTGATGCTTGGACAAGCGCCTGTCACACGCATTTAGCCCAATTCTCAACCACTACAAAAACCACCAACATCACACAAACACACAGTCTCACACACACATACAAAGCGCACCCTTCTCTATGTTGTGTCACTTGTGTTGCTTAAGTTTATTAAAGTGGCATAAAAGTGTCATTGGCGGTTAATGGTAGGCGATTAGTTGCATTAAGTTGACCAACATCAAGAGCGAAAACAATCCTCCTCCCCCCCCCCTCGCCCTCGCCTCGCCTTGCCTTGTCTCTATCTCCCTCCTTATCTCGATCTGCCAAGTAACATTTCCTGCCCTCTCGTAAACGCCATCAAGTGAGTGCGTAATTGAATAGTTTGTTGTTGCAAGGGTGGTGGGGGGAATGGGAAGATGCTGCAAAATCCTTGTGTCAAGAATGCGGTTGCGTTTATGTTGTAGTTGACAGTCAATCAGTTAATGGAAACGTGGCATGCGATAAGAAATAATGTTTTTTTTTTTTGCTTGTTATATATATATAGTTAACAATAATCGTTGAAAAAGTATTTGAACAATCTCTCAAGAAATATTTATCAATACTCTCTGAACCGAAGCTAAAACAACAATGACATAACTCTCGAGAGCTTTAAGTATCTGGAATTTTAAATCTAAACATAGAATAATATTGTAACGTTGGATTTACTGAATCAAGACTAGAAAGTAACAAAAGTTTTCTCGAGTTTCAACAACAAATTGAATATAAAACAGATCTCACATTACTTGATTTTGTATATACTATAATATCAATATCAATATCACTAATTGTATCAAGTTTGGTCATTAAATAAAATGCGATAGAAGATGAGATCAAGTGTCTTAAAGTTAGAAAGATATCGCGTCCGATTATCGACTTTAACAATAAGTATAAATATAAATTGCCAGTCGCAAGTTTCTTGTAGTTCGACTTTGAGTTTGCAACATGCGAGAAACTTATTGGAAACTCATAAAATCTATAAAATACAAAATACTCAAAAAAAAACAAAACGGAAATGTCTTTGCCTGGCAAAGAGTGCCACTAAATGGTGGGTGTGTGTGTTGAGGGTTGGGGGGTTTGGTGGCACAAAAGCCTTAACTTGTCGCAAATACAGCAAGAGTGGAGCGCATTATGGAGCAGATGGGCGAAGGGGTGAACAAATGGGATATAACCTGAATCACATTATGCCAATGCGATAAACCCGCAAAGTAACGAAATTGTTTTTGGCTTCGTCTTTGCGTCTTGTTGCGTCTTTGCGTCTTTGTGTCTTGGCTTTTTAGCTTTTGTAAATCATTTAACACGCTCTCGATTTTTATTTTAATGGCCTTGCCGGAAAGTTTTTAATGGCTAACGCACAAGCAACAACAACAACAACAGCAATTGACTTTGGTTGTCGAAGCGGGAAAGGGGTAGGGGGGAGATGGATGGTTTCTAGCATTATGGCCATCGATAATATGCGCAGGGCTTTTTTTTATTTTTTGGCTAAGTGGCAAGCATCAAGGCATTAAAAGGCCTTTAATGGCATGCCACACAGCCAACATTCAAGATGTTGCCAACTCCCAATTGGCAATGATATAAATATGTTTGTGTGTGTGTGTGAGTAACTTTCAAGTCCTTCTTAAAATATTTTCGAGCTCAAATTTGCAACATGAAACAGCAACTTGAAAGAAAAACGAAACCTTGCAGCATTCGAATTTATTTATAAGCAAACAAAAAGCAATTAACGAATCTGCTTCATATTAGGCTTTTAATAAATCATTAAAGTAAAGTTATAAATTTAAATGCTTGGCATATTTGCGGTCATGTGTCAACCAAAATGCCAGCTAGCTTGTTTGTTTATGTTGCTCTCCCACTCCCACTTGCTCTCCCACTCACTCTCGCTCTCTCTTTGATATGCCTTTTAGCTTGCATATGTGATATGCACAGGCGTCAAATGTTAGCGGCAATGTCAGCAAGAGCAACAGCAACAACAGCAGTTAGAATCCTGCAGGATGCTTGTGCAAAATCTCATGAAATAACAATGCATGCAGTAAACACAATCACACAAGAGCAAGTGTGTGTTCAAATGATAATCATGAATATTATGCTGCCGTGTGTATGTATGTGTGTGTGTGTATTTTGTGCTCCTGCAAAAGCAAAGTGTTTGCCCAACAAAATGTTAATATGCTGAGGCAGCAGCTTCACCAAAAAAGTCAAACCACCAAGCGCATTCATTGCCTAAATATTTGATTAGCTTTCGTCGTTTGCTTTCCCCCTCTCTCTCTCTCTCTCTCTATGATTTTTTTGTGCTGTAGACTTTTGTGCGCAATGAAATCAACTTAATTAAAGTTAAACAAGCAGCTAATCAAATTTGTATTACATAGTCTTAACCACTTGGTGGCAGCACCCAACTAAAACTCGCTTCCTACAACACGGCTTTCTCGCCGCACCAGACAGTTAACTAAACGTGGTGTAATTTCATTTTAAAAATGCATGCTCATGTGCCTCACTGCATCAGTGCATATGTATGTATGTGTGTGTGTGTGTGTGTTTGTGTGTGTGTGTGTTGGTTAGTGTGGCTTACATGAAACTGTTTTGAGACCAGACAATGTCTGGCAGCTAGCAAAATATTTGTTTGCTTTGTGTGTATCCCCCTTCCCCTCACAGTTTTTGCTTTACACTATGCATACATACCCTATACATATTAAAAATGAATTTAAGGCATATAGTTATTAAAGTTGTGTAAAAACAAGAAAGTGCTTTTTTACCTTATTATGGTTAAGGGAATTCTTAGGAGCAAATTTTCTTTTCTTTCATTTAAACATTTTAAAGATTTACATAAAAGTTTTCTGGTTTTTAATAAATTTTATTCAATCAATATAGCGTATGTTCTAGTTGCACATTGTTGAATGAAATTGAACTGTTTTTGCCCCTGCCCCATTTGGGTAGCAGCTGCACAAAATGCTTATTAGCTGCAGCTTTACCTGCCTTGATGCGTGTGTGTGTGTGTGTGTGTGTGGGTGTGTGTAGCTTTAAAGTATAATGGATGAGAGCTGGTCACCGGCACCTTGGAGCCACCAGGCACGCCACATGGTGGGTGTACGAGCTTCATAGTCATCGACATTGTAATGCTCGATCTCCTCGTTGCCATTGATAATGTTGGGACGTTCCACAACACTGAGCGGAGCATAAGAGCTGAGATTGTTCAAGCTGCTGTTCTGCGGCTGTGACGTAATGGTGATCATTAGTTCAGGCGTCAGATCCTTCATCTCTAGATCCTGGCACTGATCCTGACTGTTGTCCATTGAAGATGGATTGCTGCCACAGCAGCAGCGACAAAAGTTTAGACACATGTTGATAGGTAACTGCAATCAAAAAAAACACACAAAATCAATGTTATGGTAAGGTAAGTTCTGAACATAAATGTTACCATAACGTTAATGAGATGAGAAGTTCCAAAGAAAACTGAAAGAAATTTAAAGAGAAACAACTGATTAATAATGAAATTGTTTGGTGAATATTTTGTTTATTTATGCAAAAAATTTGGAGAGACTTTATTTGTTGGAACAACTTACATTAGCTTAAAATTGCTTTACACTACAATATATATTTATACTATAAGCTCTTACTGTGGCAAGTGCAATACGCGACTGTTGCAACTTGGCGTCGCGTGGCACCGTTTTATATAGCCTTCTACTCCACCTATTCCATAGAATTTGTTACTAAGCCAGCTTTTAAACAGTAACAAATCGGAAAACACAAAAAAAAAATTGTTTACAATTTATGTTATTTAGCTGGAAATTGGCGCCGGTGCTCGGCAAATGTTTAACCAGATTAAGTGGCAGACAGAAAATGGCGAGGAATCAATACAAAATATTGTAACTGTATATTTTGTTGCAAGTGTGCAAGCTTGATAATCAGTTATGGGAAAATGTTGCTGATATCAAAATTTATGTGGATTATTATTAAATCACCAATTTATATTACAAAAACCGAGTACATACAACATGTCTGTGTGTGTGTGTGTGTATAAATTATTTAAATTATGTTTAATACTGCAGCCAGCTAATTTAACCAGCTGCGAATTGTACTGGATTTCGATAGAAATGTGAGCTTAAACATATTGTGTTACCAATTTGCAAATGAAAATAAATTCGTCTGCTTAATGCTGCTGTTGCTGCTGCTGCTGCTAAATGACGTCTTCGAAATTGCACACATGAAACTTTCTGTGTAATTTGAGTTGACATCAAAGTGAACTGTTTTGATTGATTTTCAATTTGGCAGCGAAAACACCTGATTGAAGTGTTGGCTTTCAAACCAAATGGGCTTGGGTTTGAGTTTGAGTTGGGATTGGGGTTTGGGCTTAACAGGCATAAAACCTTGCACCGTTGCCCAACTCAACATCCGTATAGATTTCAATTTCATCCCGGATTGCTATGCCCGAGTTACGTTCGTTGAGCGTGTTCGCAATTGGAGCTGCTGCTGCTGCTGCTGCTGCTCCCTGCTCGTTGGCCATCAACATCAATTCTGGCCGCAATTTATCGGGATGGACATCCGCACAAATGTTCAGCTCCTCGAGCCGTGCCGGTGAATGTGAACCGCGCATTTTTACACTGCTGCTGCCTGCTGCTCTTCCTGTTCCTGCGGTGCTTCCAACGGCTCTCTTTCCTCTCAATGTCTGCACAATCAACTCTGGCTCGGGTTCGGGTTCCTGTTGCTGTTGCTGTTCCTCATCCCGTTCGTGTTGCTGCTCCATTTTAGTGTGTTTGGCCGGCTGCTGTTCGAGCTGATCGGCGAGGGTTTGTTCATCGTCCCGATTTCGCTTGAAGCAGTAGGCAAACAGTGGGCAATTGGCAAATATGCGCATCGCTTGGCAGCCGGGCCAGAACTGCTCAGTATCGTACGGAACTTAACTGAACAGCAACGTTGGCCAACTGACGCTGTTTTTATATAGTATTATTTGTGGACCAGCAGTTGGTCACTTAATTGATATGCAAATTACATTTTCACATCACTTAATGTGACGCAAACACCATCAAGCTTGTCAGCTGTTTTTCTTTTCTTTAATTTTTTTTTTTCGCATTTATGTAGCAGCTGCTTTGCTTAAGTAAACTGTTTCTCAAGTCAGTGACCAATCAGTTAATGACCTCATCCAGGCCATGTTGCAATATCTTCTGCAACAATATAAATCAAATAACAAATTGATCTGCCTAACACTTGGACCGCTTTGGATGATCGCACAGCAGCAGCATCTGGGGGGGGAAGAAAAGCTTGATATAATAAAAACCTTTTAAATTTTTCAATTAGCAGCATTCGCTGAGAGGGGAGCCAAACGCAATTTACACTTTCCGTTTTTGCCTACTTTTGTGCGCCAAGCAATGTCCCGTTCCCTGAAAAACTTTGCCTCTAATGAGTTTCGCAATTATGCAAAGTTGAATATAATTACAACAGCAGCTCTCAAACACTCACACAACATAACAAAAGGAGTACAAACTGAAAACTTCAACAATAGCATGAGCAGAAAAAGCAAAAAAAAAAACCACACAAACTGACATTATAAATGCCCCCCCTCTCATGCTTTCCCATCAACAATACGATGATAAATACCATCCCTAAAAAAACAGTGTCTTAGACCTTCACATAGGAAATGTGAAGAGGAAAGCGCTTTAATCTTTAATAATTATATTCATTTCATTTCCATTTAAGCTTTTAGAAGTAAAGTTTGAGTGGTGAACAAGAACAATAATTTAATATTACTGATTCTTTTAAGTTAATTTTTTTCGGTTCCTACAATTGAAATGTATAGCAATATCAATAGGTTTAGGCTGTCAGTAAAAGTAGTGTATTGAACTGTCTGTGTGGTGTACTAAAGATATGAGAATACTTCTGTTTTTTTTTGCAACTTGCGGCAGGCAAACTAGAAAAATATCAACGTCAGTTACAGGCCTTTGGCCAAATTGGGGGTTGCTTTTATCAGTTGTGTGTCAGTGTCAGTGTGTGTGTGTTTGCTCGTTTGTGGTTGTTGTTGGGAAAGGCGGGAGGGGGGAGGGGGGTGCTTGAGTGGGTGGCTTCCTGTTTGTCGTTGTTGTTGTATGTTATGTAATGTTAGATGTCTGTTTCGTGTATTTTTGGTGCTTTGTTGCTGGAGCACATCATTGCGGTTTAACTTTGCCAAGCCCGGCGATTTGGTTCTTTATGCAGTGTATATTGAGAATTTTTTGTTTGCTGTTCTGCCTCTTCTGTTCTTGTTGTTATTGTTGTTGTTGTTGCTGTTGCTAGCTTGTTTATTTGGCTTTGGTCTCATGGCTGTCAAACCAAGCGCATAACCGCAGCACACACACACACACACACACACACAGATCTAGTGAGAGAGAGCGTATAGGAAGTGAGGGGGGAGGTGGTGTAGATTTTAGCCATACGGCCACCACCAAGTGGCCCCTTGTTGCACGTTTGCTGCCACGCAGCTATTTTCAATTTGTGTTGCATACTTTCGAGCGTCGCCCAACTAAACCGAAAGCTGCTACTGCTACTGCTGCTTCTGCCACCAACTGCAAATCTCATTTACTCACTTTAATTTTTTCGCCTTTTTTTTCTCTCATATTCCTTCGTTTTTTGTGTGTGTTTGTGTGTGTGAATGGTTTCCTTATTCGTTTTTTGTTGCTGCTTCTGGCAAATCCGTATCTCAGTCTCCGCACTTGATTCAACCCCAAATTGAGAATCCATCCGGTTTTCACTTCTTTTTACTTTTGTTGTTGGCATTGGTTTCTGTGGCCCGCCCGTCCGTCCGTTCGGCAATCCATCCCAAACCCTCTTACCCCTTGTGTTGTTGTTGTTCCTTCTCTGTGGTCATGCCCACTTGATGCGTATTTAATTAACGTTAATTGAAATTGATTTATGTATGCAGTGTGCGTACGCTCGCTGCCCCTGCCCCTGCCCCTGCCCCTGCCAACAGCTCTGCCGCTTCCCCTTTGTTTTTTGTTACCCTTCGGGCAATGGCAACCGAAAAATATGTTGCTAATGCTGAAATTTGTGGCAAGTTGTTGGGTGTCGCCAGCGTGCGTCGCAAAACATTGCCCACAAAACATTTTACTGCATATTGAAGCATGAAAAATTTGCGGCTTCATTAAATTGATTAGACGAAATAGAATTTTGGGTTTGTTTACCCCACTGATTTTTAAGCAAATTAATGTTTTCGCATTAAATAATTGATTATTGATTGAGTTAGGACAATGAATTAAGCTTTTGTAACCTAAGAAATATAGTCGCAATTTCTTATCCCTTTTGCTGCAATAGCTTAGAAAGTTGTCCCAAATCATATTTTAACTTATGCTATTGACCTTTAAGGCACCTTTTGTTATATGACAGCAAAATATGTACGAAACAAATCATAATAATAATTAAATATGCAAAAAGAAAACATTTTCAATTTTTGTTACAAATTTACACTCATAGAATGTTAATCTCTGTTTATCTAAACCAAATCTGTATCATATTCAAGCATAATAATAATTTATATGCAAAAAGAAAACATTTTCAATTTTTGTTACATACTCAAAGAATGTTAATCTCTGTTTATCTAAAACAAATCTGTATCATATTCAAGCATTTGGTTACCAATTTAGGTATTACACTGACTCTAATCAAATACGAATTTCTCTGTACTGAAGGGAGGAGTAGGAGGGGCAGGGTTGACTAGCAATTTGATTTTCGATGCGTTTGATGTAAAAAGTAATCAAATCAACGAATGCGTGCCAACACAGAGAACTCTGCTTTTGTACATAAAATTAACGAGCTGCGCCTGAAAGTATGCAATGCGTTTGCGCAATTTCCACATCATTAAGTTTTTTTTTCATTTGGGAACCGGAAACGAAGCGCAGCGCAGCAGCAGCAACAACAAATATCAAGTCTCTCTCTCTCTCTCAGCCCCCCACCGCACCGCACCGCACAAAAGAAACATTAAAAGAGCTTGACGGTAAACACATGTGAAAGCAGCTATTGCTGTTTTTAGCTTTATATGTTGATTTAATTAGAAAACGCAGCAGGGCGCAACTTTTGTGCTGGAATCTTTTTTATGGCATAATTTTAGGGAACGCAACCAAATCGAAGGCAACGTGTGAAAGGCGCAAAGCACAAAAGACAATAAAAACAAGACAAGAAAATAACGAGTCGCAGCACCACCTGCACCACCAACCCACACATACATACAGAGAGAGAGAGAGAGAGGGAGAGAGAGTGCAAGAGAAAGAAGAGTAAAGAAAGAGTCTCGTAAATGCGGAAAATGGTATTTTATGCGTGCGCAAATAAATGTATTTGCCTGTTTTTGGCAACGCATAAAAACAACAAGAGGCAAACAAGAACAACAACAACGGCAGCAACAGCAATAAAATCACTCATACGACCTGTTAACCGTTTCTTATAACACACAAACATTAAATTATTTTCTGCCTTTTGTCTTATGCAATTTTTCATTCCCTTTTTTTCTTGTTTCTTTGCAGGTGAGTTGTTTTAATCCTACAAATGGAATGCTTTTGATGGCTGTGAGTTGTTCTGTAAATTAAACTATTATTTATTCAATATAACATGGATTATCAATTAATAATCAAATGAAAATCTCAAACCACTTTTAACATTTATGTTAATTTTATTGGCCATTTTGCCACCAGTCTTAAATAACTTATTTGCTACATAAATATTTATGATTATTTTGGCAAAACATCAAAGAGAACGACTTCAAATTAGTTAAAATTTAAACGGAGCATTTAAAGCTGAAGAAGTTTGTAGTTTTGATTGACATTTGCTAAAAAAAAACTTTTCACATTTATTTCTCAGTACTCAAAACAAAAAAATGAAATGAATATTGGAATAGTTCATTGTTTCCTTGTTTCATTAAAGTTTCTTCTTTCGATTTAAATCATTATCAAAACTAAACTCACAGGCAATACCAAAAAAGTCAGTTAGTCGAGCATAAAAGAAAAAAAACAACACATAAACGAAATATCCAACAAACAACAAAAACAAAAGAAAGTAAAAACGAAACAATTTCCGTTTGTGCTATGTGGTTTTTGTTGCTGTTTCTAATTCCGGGGCAACAATGAAACGTTCCCTAGAAATTTTCCTAATTATGCGTTGGCTGCACGTACGCAACTTGAGTGGAATGGGCGAAATACACAAACAAAAAAATAGGCAAATGGGAGAATACAACAGATTTGCAAATGGTACAGTCCACCCACCCCCCCACAAAAGTTCTCCGTCAAGCGTTCCATACCTTGGCGTCGATGGACCAACATAGTAAAAACGCAAAAACCAACGAAACAAAAGCGCAAAGCAAAGGTTAGAAAATATTTTTGAAAAACAATAGCGAAAGCAAAAACCAAATGCGTTATGTAAATTTTGTGTGTGTGTGTGTGTGAAACAGAAACCCAGTAAAAAGCTCAGCTCGAATCTACTACGCCCCTACACCCCTCACACACTTCTACACTCCCCCGAACACACTAAACATTTCTGTGATTAACAATTACAAAACAGCAGCAGCAAAAACAGAAACAGAAACCTCAGAAGCGTTGCCCGTATCCAAAAAAAAAAATAAAAAACAAACACACACACACACACATACACATACAAAGCAAACAATACGCCAGTTTCTTTGTAGTGTCGAGGAGTAGCGGGGCTCCTGGCAACGGGATTCGAGGATTTAAGGGCAGGCAGGGAGTCAGGGGGGGGGGCAGGCTTGGCATTTGCTGGCGTCCGCTACGTGCGTTGCCATAAGCAATTTAGCTAATTTTCTACAACGACGACTAACGCAAAATAATCGAAGCGTAAGATAACAAAAACAGTTGAGTGCCAGCACATTGATGTTGTTGTTGTTGCCGTTGCCCCCTCCGGTCCCTCTCCTGTATCCGTATCCAGTCTTCAGCATCTAAAACAATGGTCATGGCCATGGCCATCTCTTTCACTTCATGTTTTTGTTGTTACGTTGGATTTGTTTTGTGGTCGTTATGTATATATCTATATAGTATATAGTATGTATATCTTTTTGTTCATTTTGCCCCGCAGGCAACTTGGCAATCGTGTTGTATACGCATTATCATTTGCAACGTTGAATCTCAGTTTTGATGCAACGGATTCGACATGAGAGTACAAGAATATTTGAGATTAAATGCTACTCAAAATTAACTTTAAACTATTGAAATGAAATTTCATAGCAAGTTATCAAAACTATTCGAAGCATAGAATAAGCCATGATTAGTTGGTAATTAAACAAAGAAAAGTTCAGTTTGCTGGGTTCAAGGTAAGAAATGTTTCTTGAGCTTGCACTCTTTGCTTTTTGTTTTGAAGTGCATTCGATGAGCATTCGAATCTATTTTCGAGAAGTTTCTCTATCCATATTGACACTTCGAGCAATATCCAAAGTTCATAAATTCAAATTTACACTGTAAGTCGTTTCTTTGTTTGTTTGTTGTTACTGTTGATGTTGTTAGCCAGTGAATAAACATGATAATCAATGTAATGCTCTCTCACTCTCTCGCGTCGCTCTCTGTTGCATGAATGTGCGTAGTTTGTAATAATAATCATCATCATAATCATCATAAGCGCCATAACACTGGGTTAGACTAGTAATAGTTGTAGTAGAACTCGATTTCGCATCCTTTGCTTGCGTCGTTGCCTCGTTCCGTCTCTTGTTGGACAGGTCGTTTAATAATCGTTGCTTTTTATGACCTTGCACATTGTTGGCCAGGCTTACAGACATCGTTGAATGAAGTCTGTGTCTGCAACGCGTGTTTGTCCAAAGGAACAATGTAAAAATCAAAGTTGCAAAAAACGTATTTTCCCTTTACAATCCTGCCCTAGGTCAAAGGGAAATGCCTAAAGAAGTTCTCAGTGTAAGAAATTAATATGACTGATAAAGATTTCCATCTCTCTTTCTCTCTCTTTCAGAGCCCTTTTCAAAGGTATCTTTTGGTCTTTTCTTGTCAGCTGACTCAAGCTCAGACCCCTCCCCCCTTCGGCTGCTGAACGTGTGTGTAAAAGAGAATTTAATAAATTTCGTTGCACTCCCGTTGGCAAGATATATGCGCTTATTGACTTGAAATGGTCGCGCATAAATTTTCCAGCTGCTACTTTGGCTTATTCAGCTTCAGCTTCAGCATGTTGGACACGGGGCAGACATCCTTTTCACAATGCTCGCTCCACCTGTCTCTGTATAAATTAACTGCAACTTTAACTGTCGCACATTCTCTCTTTCTCTCTCTATCCAGTGTATACGTGTGTGTGTGTGTAGCAAGGTGTGACAAATGTTCGGGTCTGAAGATTTGCAGCTGAAGTGCCTGACAGTCGTCTGGCGGAGTAAGAGGACGCTATGACTTAAGCCAGGACATAAGACACAGGCACTTAAATTGATTGCACTGCATTACCGTTATGCAGTTTAAGACACGCACACAAACACGCAATCCCACACACACACACAAACACACACACATACGCATGAGTGTTATTCACTGATTAGCACTTTAGCGCAACATCAAAGAAATTTTATTCAAAGTTCATGCATCCAAACTTATGATAAGGATATTTCAGTGTGTTCGATAGTTTTGCTTGCTTTCAATTTATCTTGTACGGGTATTAAACTAACCTGTTAAAACATATCAGAAACTTGAGTTTACAGATTCCCTGCAAATCTTTATAATCCATCAAACTGCAAGTTCAATTTTGTTTCTTTCTCTCTCTCCCTTATTCTCTTTTTCTGTATAATCTCAATTTCTCCTGCTCTCGACCATCTTTGTCATATTTGCGTCTTTATCTGGCTTAGATTCCATTTAATTTCTCTGCCTTCGTTTGTAATCACGCAATAAACTCGAGCACGTTTTCTCTCCTTCTACGGCTGGCACAGCAATGGCGGATATAACAGATAATGTTCCTCTTGCTCACTCTCTCTCTCGCTCTCGCTCTCTCCCAGTCTGTCGCTATCTCATAATTGCATAGGCGAGTTAGTACTCATTAAAACCGTTAATCGCTGCGCAACGCTGTCGTTTCGATTACGCTTTTATGTGTTTTGCATTTGGAGGACTTTACTTTTAATTTGATGCCAAAACGAGAGAAAGGGGCATGCAATGAATACAACAAGGAGTCGCAACTCGGCGCACAAAACCGATTTGCATAAATTTTCGCGCTATTATAGACACCCTACACTACACTATCCTACATTACCCTACCCTCCGCCACTGTCACTCTGTGATGAAACGCTGTCGTCGTCTGGTCTCTCTACATAAAGCCGCGGGTGCTGTCCACGCCATGGCGTCGGCGACAGTGTTGACGATGACACCAAAAAGTGGCTGAACCAGTCCAAAAAAAAAAACACAAAAACAACTAATTTAGTTGAGCAAACAAATGCATGACTAAAAACTACCTTCTACAAAAGATTTTTAAATTATATGTTGGTTGTTTTCGAGCTTGATCTTGGTATAGAAGAAAACCATCCGAATCCAATCCGTCGAAGCGTATGGTACTTTCTATAGATACAGTAACTGGTTGATAACCAAGTTTTAGTACATGCAATGTTTTCAAATGGAAAATAATGGCTATTAAGGAATAAACTACTGAGTGTACTACAATGACATTTTACATTCTGATAGCCAAGTAATAAGGAAGTTGTTAGTTTTTGAAACTATCAGAATCGGGAAGAGTTTTAGTTAAGATCAATGTCCATTAAAAAATTTTGTTTCAAATATCTTCAACCCAGTTTGATTCTGATTTTCTGTGCAACATTCTACCCTATTTGATGCTCAGAGCAATTTAATACCAGCAGGGTATAGACAATAAAAAAAAGACAAACACTTAATTAAAATTTTTATTACGAAAATTTTCTGCTTTGGTGTCGATAATTTAATGCTTATCATCAGCTTTGAATTGATGTTGTTGCTGCTTCTACTGCTTCTGCTGGCGCCTTCTAATTTGCAACATCAGCGCTTTGAAGCCAAACCCCCCCCCCCCCCCAAAAAAAAAGGTGTTTTTGCATTAAAAACGCTTCGTGAATACAAAGCCAAACCCAAACGCTGCTCTATCGCATGATTCCTCTCAGCCCCGCCAACTTTCAGCTACATTTTGCAGCCAGCGGGCGCAAACACACAAAAACGGAAATTAAAAAGGAAGCCAACGCAACAAACTCACTTCACGGCCAGCCATAGCGATAGCGATAGCGACTTCGACTTTGTCTTGGGTTTCGTGTTGGACTTGGAGAGTTGAGACTTGGATTTGATGTTGGAACGAGAACGCAAAGGAGAAGCGAATTTCTGCTTTGCTTTCGTTCTATAGATTTCATTTGGCGCTTTACTTTTCGGACGGAAGTTTTCGCTTATTATGCAGGAAATTTCATTAAAGTTGCTACAAGTTGAACAGTGTTGGGTAAGGTAGTTCCGGATCTCTAAACCTGTCTGTGATTCGATCGTTTTTTTTTTTTTTCTATCATTTTTCGTTCCTAATGTTCAACAAGCTGTAATTGTAACACCATTTTGTTACGTAATATGTTCCTTTAGATTTACGTCTCGCTGCGGTTGAGTTACGTTACATTGTTTTAACAGCTTACGTAACGTTACTTTAATAGAGCTAGAACGTTAACATGTATATTACTGTTCCTTACGTCACGCTAACAGCTAAATCAATCGAATGGTAACAAAAACATTTAAGGCCCAAACGTAAAGCGTAATCTAGCGTTTCTTTGCTTTTGCCAACAAGAATCAATAACGTAACGTGACACTTAACGACAAATCGAAGGAAACACCCAAATATTGTTGTTGTTCTTGTTGTTGTACACATAATTGATATGCAGACTTTGGATGAAGTGCTGCCGACTTCTGAGATGGCCCATCGAGCACAACTAATGGCCCTATCAGACAAACAGACAAACAGCCAAAGAGCCTGTCTGGCACTGGCAGCAACAATTGCCTCAATGCCATGTGGCATGCCGCAGCGGGCAGCTGGCCAAAAAAATACCAAAAACAACGAAAAAAAAAGTCGGCCAAACAAAATGAGTTTCAATCATGAGACATACACGTCAACTGTTACGCCCATTATGCCACACCCACAAGGGAAAGAAGTTAAGACAACCAAATAGAGAGAGAGAGAGAGGGAGAGAGAGAGAGGGAGAAGTAGAAACCATAAAAAAAAATTTAAGCAATGCGGCATTTTACACCTCTTGGCCAAGGATACCAACACCTGAAGCTCTGAGAAGGGAAACTCAAACTCAAACTCGTAGCTGAAAACTGAAACTGAGAACGGTTCCAGCTCCGCGGTTCGGCACTCAGTTCTCAGTTGCCAACTCTGGCCATCAGTGCGGCAATCAAAAGCAATGATTGTTGCTCATAAAATGAAACGGTTATGTTTATCTGGCTTGCGCCCAAAAAGGCGGCCGCCAACCTTACTTGGGCAGGCAGGACGAAAGGAAAGTGGGCAGCCTAAGTAAAAGAAATGAGTGCGCGAAGTAAATATTTAATGGCGGCCCCTCGGCTCCCGGCCACCGCCCCCGCTTAAAACCCATTCGCATCCCTAAGTTCTCAACGGTTCTGTGCGTAGCTAATGGACTCACTCACTGTAAACTGTAAACTGTTAGTGTTGTTGCTGTTGTTGTTGTTGTGTTTTCTGTTTCTGTTACTGTTGCTGCTTCATCGTTTTGCTTACTTTTTGAACGAGTGTTTTGGCATTTCATTTTATTTAATTTCATTTTTATTATGATTATATTTTCAACATGCTCTCTGGGCTTTTTTTTTTTGGTGTTTCTTACCCAAACGAAAATAACTTAATATAAGAGTTAAACTGTGGTTAAGCAATAACATCAACTGGAACGCTCCTGAATGCGCTCCTGGACTGCTTGCTGCTGGTTTTTAGATCTTTGAAATCAGTCGCTCAAAAAGGCAGCAGCAAACAAAAGCCAAAGCAAATGGCATGAAAATTGAAAATGAAACGTAACACGCCGCAATTCATGAAACAAATGGATGCCAATGCCAAACATGGTGCAACTAAACCCCCCCACCCTACCCCCCGTTGTCTTCAAAACCCCATGCGCTGTTTCGCAATTTCCAGTTGCACGAAAATTGCAGTGCTCCCACTGCATACAAAAAACAAAAAGAAACGAAAACGACAAAGTCAAAAAAAAAAAAAACGTGCAGACATGTGCCGGGGCAGTAAACGATAGTTCACCAGCAACTCTACGCTATGAAGAAGTGAGCAGGGGCGGAGGGGGGTGGCGAGTAGTTAGAGTGTAAGCCAGCAACTTGGGAAGCGAGCGCGTAACCCACTGAGATGGGGCTCAGTTAAACATTGGCAAGCGCTTACGCAACGTTTTGTTTGAGCAGACAACACTGCCTGGCTGCCTGGCTGCCTGACTGCCGGGTGGTTTGGCATGCCACGTGGCACAGTGCGAGACAAATGGCTGCCGACCGGGTGGCAACTGTCTGACAGGTGCACCAACAGCAGCAGCAGCAGTCATCCATACTAGGAGCCACCCAAGCAAACGGAGCATACAACAACTGTGGCCGACTGCAAGTCACTAAAAGCTCTGGCAAATAACATAGAGCGCTCTCGCAAACTGTTCACCAAGGGCGCGGGTAGAAGGGTCAGACCAATTGTTTTTTTTTTTTTTGTTCTTCCTTTCTCAAATTTACATAAAGCAAATGAACCTGAAATGCAAGATGGGCAACTGCAACAAACACAAGGATAGGAAGAAAAAAACTATTTTCAGAGAAATGGATAAAAATAATAATAGTTTGCAGAAGATAAGATACCCTCGAAACAGTAAGTAGATTGTTAAGGCTAGAAATATATCGAAAAGGTTTCATCAAAATCGGTTTATTTGTTTAATTGATATGTTGGGATCATGAATGCAGTGAAATCATTCAGTTCACAAAACTTGAACATTAAAAAAATTATTCCTGAAACTCTTTCAGTTATGTACAAAGGTTTCTTCTTTCAATAAAGATATTTTGATTTCATTATACTTTATTCCAAAAGAATTTGTATAGAAACAAACTTTCTTGAGCAGAAAATCATAAAAATTCCTAAAGGTTTTTACATTTAGGAAAAGAAAATATTTGTTATTCAATAATTAAAAAAATGCGTTAGAGACTTTCTTCCTTGCCATGTTAATGATGCTACCCTTTGCTATAGGCATGTACGCATATGTTTGTCTATATGTATATATATATATATATTTCTATATATGTTTCTGTTACTATATATATGTATGTATGTGCATACGAATATGTGTATATGTATAAGTAGAATGTTTGCCTTGACCAAAAAGGTAAATACTTCAATTTGCGCAAAATGTTGTCAGGTAGAAAGCTAGTGGAGTGCTGTGTGTGTGTTTGTATGTATGTGTGTTTGTGTGTGTATAGTGTAGGGTGTGCTTGAGTGTGCGTAAAGGGGGCAAGGGGAAAGTTCGCTGTGTGGGTCAGTTGAAAAATGTAAGATAAATATACTCGCATTTGTGTATTTGCCACAGACATTGCCATAGTAGAGCAGCTGCAACCAGCACAAGCACCACAGCAATACAAAGTGAAATGGAAAATTGCAAAAGAAATTGAAAAGTTTATCCATACAGATACAACACAAGCACACTAACACACACACACACACACACACACATACATACATATATATACCTTAATGAAGCTGTCCGTTTGCGGTTGTTGTTGCTTTTTCTGGCTTTTTCTGGATCGTTGCTGTGGTTTGGTTCATTTCTGGCCTTTAAGTTGTTGTCCATGATGGTCTTGCTCATGTTTGCTTTATCTAATGCTTGTTGCTTTCAACTATCAACCACCCAACTCAACTCAACCCAACCGAACCACCTTTTCAACTTACGCAGAGGCCCATAATGGGGAAGCGGAACGTGAAAGAACCATCAAGCCATGCTAAACTATTGAAGAATATAACGGTTGAGTATGTGTGTAGATGTGTTCATTAACTGTTTTAAGCGTTGCATTCGCATTTAAAATAATTTTTTGTTCGTTTCATTTTATTTTTCTTATCTCTTGAAACTTAAACATTTAACTTCTTTGATTTAATATGCCAAAGCTTAAATTCTCATAAAATGCTTAACATCAGCTTTTATCTTTCTAACCGAGTCAAGCTGTCGTCGAGTTAATACCTTTCATTCACCCACGACTTGTTCCAATTGCTGTTCTTCAGATACTAAACAAAAAAACAAAAAAAAAGGGTCGCTTTGACACGCTTCAACTGATTACCGAAAAAAAAAAAACAAAGCGAAACGTTCGTTACGTTGTTGAAAGCAACTAGCTCTACCTGAGCGCATCAAAGACAATTTCAAATTCAAATTCAAATTCAAATTCCGAATAACAAATTCAAATTGAAGTTGAAGCTAAAGCTAAAGCCAAAGCCAAAGTTGGAGTTGACTCTGCTCTCGCCGAGGGACACTTGAGTGCTTGGCAGGATTCGTGAAACGTTCTAGTATTCCGCCAGGTGCGCCATTGCGGCATTTAAGTATTTCAGCCAATAGTATCCTTTCAACTTGTATTGACAGCTGTTGTCGTCGTCTCGGCCTTATTCGCATTACTTATTCGCCCCGTTGGCATGCCAAATGCTAATGCCAATAATAAAAAAAAAACCTAAAAAAAACACATTTTAATGTATTATTTTGCACGCTCTGTGTTGCATCGTTTTATATATATCTATATCCTTTGTTGATTTTCTTCTTATTCTCGTTCCCTTTTAATTAAAAGAAATTAAAATGTAAATTTGCTTTCAACATTTTTTCTTTCTTCTTCTTTTCCTGCTGTTGCTTTTAGCCCGACTCTTGTGTGCGTGTGTGTGTATGTGTGTGGGTGTGTTGTTTATGTTTATGTGCTGGAGCCTTATTAAAAAAATGAAACGAGTCTCCTTTTGCATTAGGGAGCGAAGGAAGCGAAGACAACTAACTGCTGCAAAATAAACCAGAGTACAAATGTAAACAACAATTAAATGTTCGCTAAGCAAACAATGCGCCACTTCATACATTCAGTCTGTACTTAGTATGTGGCATGTGGCATGTGGCAAATAGCAGCTGTATGTACGCGAGCAACAACTGTTAACTATGCTGGCTTCGTAGTACAAATTTAATGATTAGATTTTAACTTTTATTTAGACATAGACAGATATTGAAAAAAAAACAAATAGCAATAATTAAATATTCTCAATTTCTAACTAGTTTGTATACTTTAATTAGTTTAAAATGGCATTTTGTTGTTGTGGTGTTTGTTGAATATAATCCCAAACAAATTGCATCAGTTGATTAAATTATTTTTAGCTGTAATTGCATTAGCTTCGCCGCTCAACATGAAAACTAAATCTGTTCTGACAATTTGCAAAGTATTCAATTCAATTCAATATAATAAAAGGACAAAAACAACTGTCAACTGCATAAGCAAAGAGTTTCTTACATATCGATACGAGTATTTGTATTTGTATTTGTGTTTGTAAGGCAACAGGCATTTAATCATTTAGTTAGTTATTTGCTTTCATTGGCACAGCAATGCTGAGAATTTTGCGCTTTTCTTGCCTCTGGAGCGGCGCTTGTATATCCTTTAATACTCGGCCAAACGGGCAACTGGAATTGCAGCCAAATGCCACATACGAAGGCACAGAAACAGCAGGAGGAGGAGGAGGAGGAGGAGGAATCGGTTTCAATCGAACAAAAATCGCAACTTCAACGCCAATTACCCAACAATTCGCTTATCGGACAGCAGCGGCAGCAACAACGCCTCTAGAGTCCATTGGTTCAATGGAGGAGCTGTGGCTACACTCGGAAATGAGCTTGGATTTCAATCCATATGATGTGCGCTTCAGTGTGCAATTATGCAATCGAAATTCTTAATATCTCAACAAAATTAAAAATTGTGTGTACTCACAATCTATTCAAATACTATTTAAATAAATATTAAAAAGCAGTTTGCCTTATGTTGCAATTCCAATTGTTGCATTTAACTAATCCTTTGGTCACACAGTTGCAAACAATCATATGTTGAAAAGTTTTGGTCTATCTGGTTGTCTGTTTGTATGTTTGTATGTGTTGTTGCACGTAGCAAATCCAATCAGAAGCGTTTTTCTTTCGCCTGTGGTCCTTAACTTATTTGGTGTTACTTTGCGGTATCATTAACCTTTAAACTTAGATGCAAGCGAGCGAACCAAAAAACACAAAAAGAGAGAGACGCGACAGACACAAAAACACAAGAAAACGAAAACGAAAAAAAAATAAATTTTTTAAACTTTTACACTCGCCAAAAGTTTGTTGGGGCCGCAAAGTTTTAGCAGTCAGTGTCGCACTCAACATACGTATATACAAACACATATACACATATACATATACATATATATATGTATATGTATATGTGTATATATGCGCGCTCGCTTTGTAAAACGTAAAATTTTTAACTTTATTTTCGATTTTCGTTTGCCGCAAAAATTGTATTTGTTGCGGCAACGAATGCTGCTCGCTCTACGGGTAATAGGACAGGGAGTGGGGGCGAGCGGGAAGGTGGGATTCTTGGTATGTGTACCCAAACTTAATTTGCGCCGAAAAACTTTTGCTGCTTTCTGCTGCTCTTCACTTCACTTTACTTCTTTTTAAATGCAATCAAGCGGAAATTGATACGTCACCAAGGGGGTGTAGCGCGCGGGGAAGGGAAAGGGTGTGCAGCGCGCACACAAATGTGTTGCCAAATTGTTGCAAATAAAATTGCTGATATGGAAATTTTATTCGCAAGTTTTTCGCGCCACACACACACACACACTCAAACACACACCTACACACATAGATAGAAAAGTGAGCAGGAAAAATGTCTTAAGTCGTGTTTTGTGCAGGTAAACATTTTGTGCTGGAGTTGGAGGCGTCTCGGCAACATTTTGTTGCAGCAATGTCCTTGGTATTTAACACGAGCAGCCAAGTGGCAACTGCGTGGCATTTAAGTGTTAGTTGGCGTAGTTGGCGACTTGTCCAAAACTGAACACAAACGACGCATAAATTGCCCTTAAAGCAAACCAAGATGCCGTAAATGCTCTGTTTGCCGGAAGTGTCTGCCAAATGTGGCAGCAACAACAGCAGCTGCAGGCGGCAAACTGTGCACCACTTTCCGTACAAAATTGTGTAACTGTTGCAAGTTGAAGTCGCAAGCCACTCAATGTGTCTGTGGGCGTGGCACATTGCATTTGTTTGTGTTCCATTTGCATTGTTTTCGCGACATTTAATGGCAAATTTGTGCCATCCCCCACAACCCCACAACCTGCCCCCATCTGTTTAAGTTTAGATACAAAATACAAGAGAAATGGTTTTAAGGTTTTAAAGTTCAAAATTGGCTAAAATGCAACAAACAAAATGCTTTAAGAATACTTATTCACTGAATTATTATCCTCTTAGCTTTTATGAGCATAAAATTTTAATACTTACTATATCTCTTGCTCTTTCTACCATATCTAAAGTCCAACTAATAAGTTGCCGCAACGTTATTTAAGGTGTAAATTGAACGTCGCTTAAATTTAACTATGCTCAATCAAAGCTGAGCTTAACACAATGCGCCACAAACTATGTAAAGCTTCACTCTCACTCACTCACTCACTCTCTCTCTCTCTCTCTCTCTCTCTCTCTGTCGCTCTGTCTTTAGTTCGATATGAATGTTTATCCCCTTTTGTTCCCCGGCTGCTGGCTTAGGGACTCCAAAATGCCCATCAATTTGAAACTTAATCTAGCCGCACAAATAAGCCGCGCCAGAAGTTAAGACCTGGTTCTGGCCAACAAATGACTTGGACGTGGACGTGGACGGACGCGGAAAACTGAAACTGAAGCTGAAACTGAAGTTCAAAAAAAGGGGCGGGACGTAAGCGGGGCGTGGCGCTGCTCTATTGTATGCAAACAATTCACAGCGCAAATGGACGGCAAAAGTTGAAAAAAATGAAAGATTAACAGCAACAAAAAAAAAAAAAAAAAAAAATCGTTGAGATTGAGTTTTACAGAATGGGCATAAAAAACTAGGCGGCGTCGTCGTCGTCGACTAACTGAAAATGAAATACAAGGCGCAGGCTTAAAGACCCAAAGCAAATAGCATCAAAATGAAAATGTATATATATGTGTGTGTGTGTGTGTGTGGACACACTGATGGCAAGGCATTAGGAATAATTGAAATTCGCCGCAAAGGCTCGCTCCGAGCTAGCATAACAAAATTCTGCGGCCGAAACAGGAACAACAAAAAAAAAACAACAACAACTCGGATTATGAAAAGCTTTGCTTTCGTCTCTCGCAGTCTCATTAAAGCAAAACCTAATTTTATAATGCGTTTCGTTAACCTTTAAAAATCAAAAAAAAAAAAAAAAAAACCAACACAAGTTACTTTAAGCACGCCAAGAAACAGCCCGGAAACTGTTGCCAATCGTAAATTAAGTCAAAAGCTTATTTTGTTCTTTTCTGCATATTTATTTTCCTCTCTCTTTGCGTCGTCTTGGACTGAATGTTTTTGCTTCTGTTTTTTCTACTTTGCCTTCGCTGAAGTGGACAAGTTCAAGTGCCAGGCACTTGATAAGTAGCAGGGCAAGCAAAAATATTATTGCATACTTTGTGGCGCCGCAAGTATGTTCTCGTTCTCGTTGTTGTTGTGGTTGTACATTGTGACAACGTTGCGCATATTGCACATTTAACTTTGTGAGTGGCAATTACACGAGTGACACTTGACAATGTTCAAGTCAAATCCAATCAAGGCCCTCTAAATGACTACAATTAAGCTAATTAGTATGCAAACTTAAGCACAAAAAGTTATAGACTTATTGATACTCTTTCAGATAAATAGAACGCGAAGAGAGAGATTTAATTCGTGAACCTGGTTCTTGCCATCCATTATGGTTCAAGACATGGTTCGTCACTTATCTTATTCATAATATATATAATATATTATTTCAATGAAATAACAAAACTGTCTTCACAATTAATATAGAAGTTTTACATTGAAACAAAAACCGTTAAACTGACTCATTAACTACCTAAGATTACGGACACAGTTGTTTCGACCTTTTTTTTTACCATCTCAAACATTTTTGTACGCTGCTGAAAGCCATCAGCTTGCCCCTAACCCAGACTCTTTTGCTAAGTCGCAGTCCATTAACAATTGCTGTCTTGCTTTTGTTATGCTAGCACTATGTTTCTTTCGTTCGTCTTCCTTTTTTGGTTGTCTGTTATCTCGTTTTATGTTGTTGTTTTCTGTTTTTTTTTTGTGTTTGTTGTGCTGTTTTGTGTGCGCAATTAACTTGATTGCGCCTATAAATATGCAGCACTTGGCTGTGATTATTGCAAGCGCTTCTTCCTTCATTTACCTTTTGTGCTGTCTGACTTCGTTTGTCTTTTCTAAGCCTAAAAGTGTGCACTAATTGCTATTCTTGCCATCTGATTGCGTTTTTAGCTGCTTATTTTTTGGTTTTTTTTTGGTTTTGGCCGCAAGTGTTTGGGATCGCTATCAACAGCTAATAGACATCGTCTTCTTCTGCTTCATTCATATTTTTTTTGCCGTTTTTTTTTCGTTTTGTCAAACTTATCATGTTGTTTTGTGTTTCTCATTTGGCATTTATCTAGCTTAAGCGCTGCCATTTCTTTCATTTGATTAGCATATTACTTTTTTCACATTTCCTTTTTTATTTCATTCATATCTTAACTTTAAATTAACACAATTCTCAACAATTTGAGCACTTCGCTCAATATGATATACATAGTGTAGAGTGGCTTTGGATATTTTCTTTCTCTCTCTCTCTCTCTCTCTCTCTTTTTCAAGCTGCAAATTGCTTTGAACAGCACTTGAAACTTTTGCGGCAAACAACAAAAAGAACTCAGCTTGTTTTTACTTACTTTCTTCTTTGCTCCAGCTGTGTGTTTTTCAAAGAATTTGTGTTTCTTTTGCTTGTAGTTGCAAACAGCTAACAGAATTTGTTTAAGTCAGGTGCTATATATTTGAAAACATATATTCAAAGTGTAAAGAATTGCTCACAGGTTGCGTTTTTTAATAAACATTTGCCACCATCACTTTTAAGCTTGAAGTTTTCTAATTTTATTTTTGCGATGTATTTTATTGTGATCTGGAATATTTTGTTGTTTCTTAACATAAGGTATTGTCTCATTTGATTAAGTTAAAGCTAACATTCATGATTCTCTTTCGCTCTTGACGCTTTAACCTAATTGCCGTTTCATGCCACAATGTTGCCGAGTTAAGCATTAGCTTTACCATTTCGCTTTCCACGTGTCTGGTTTGTGCTTTTGCAGTTCTTTGTGTTGTCTTTTGTTCATTTTGCAACACTGCAGATGTTGCTGCTGCTGTTGGCAAGCGGCTTAGCTTTTTGTCATGCCACAAAGCAAACTAATGGTGGGCGTGACGCCCAGCTCACTGACTAACTAAAATCCGACGCCGTTGTAAGCTTGCCACGCCCATCTCTTACTACCTACCCTACCCTCTGAGCCCTCTTATCAGCCGCCGTCCGTTGTCTCTGTGTGTGCGTGTGTGTGCCGTTGTTAATCTTTAACCTGAGTCCTAATCCGTGCGTCATGATTGAAAGCAGCTGCAAAACGTTGCGTGTCCTGCCTCCAATCGAGGCAGTAGTAGCAGTTGAATGTTAGGATTTACGGGGGGGATTTGTTGCAAGACGTCTGATAGTCGCAAGCATCGCACATCATGATGAGCACATTGATGACGAAAAGATTGCCGTCGTTGTCGTCGTTGCCGTTGTCGTTACTCCTGATAATCTGATTGTGCATGATGTACTACTCTTGCCTCATGCCAATTTGTGTCAATTTGTTGCAGCCGTCTCCCCTTACCTTACCGTGTACCAAAAAGAATAAGAATGTTTGTGCCGCAGCAACTTTAAAAGTGCCTTGAGCACTGTTTTTTGCGCTTGTTTTAAGCAAGGTTCTTTTGCTGCTGTTGCATCTCAATTAGCCTGCAGCTCAGCCAATCAAGTTGCACCTGGAAGATGCGGCACAGTTGCATAATGAGCGCTGCGTGCGGTTGTTGGCTAATGAGCCACCTTAACCCCTGTTAGCCTACTTCGTTTACGTTCTTCCTTTTCTTTTTTTTTGGCCATAACGCAACGTAGTACTTGACCCAAAGCCAACAACACTTAACACACAAAACACACAGCTTTGTCGAGAATAACGCAGGTAAATAAACACAAAATACATTTTGTGTATGTGTGCGTGTGTGTGCGCTCTTGTGTGTTGGCCTTCATGCAGTTGACACCAATTGCCAACGTAACGCAGTTGGCCTCCTTTACGCTGCGCCACAAACACGATATACACGTACTACAAAAACACATAACTAATATGTAATAACATGTTGGCAACGAAATATTTGCATAAAACATGAAATGTTTAAGTCCTTTGACGGCAGCCATCAAATAAATCATTATATTCCACTTATATGCACAAGCTATAATTTTATACTTTTAATGCATACTATTTAGAGTACTAGTTATGTCAAGTTGATGATTAAAGCTGACATTAAAATTGTTTCATTTAATTCTTATTTTTATGGGTGATACAAAGCTAACAAGTAAGAAGGCTCGAATCGAGAAATCCTGTCTAGAAGATATCCTGAGCCTTGCAAGTGTGTGTGTGGTGTGTGTGTACGGGTATATTGCATATTTGACTTAACTTTAATGTTCCATAACTCCGGTGTTTCTCAACCGATTTCGATACATATTTCACAAATTTTCAATATTTGACCTAATGTTTCAAACTCTGTCTCAAAGTTATCAAAATTCAAGATTTTATTGTTATCGATAGCATGTGTATATCGAAAGTTTAATAATTGGTCATTATTTCACCTTATTTTTCAAACTCTGTATCAAAGTTATCAAAATTATGTTTCAATCTCTGTCTCAAAGTTATCCAAATTCAAGATTTCATTGTTATCGATAGCATGTGTATATCGAAAGTTTAATAATTGGTCATTATTTGTTCTTATGTTTCAAACGCCGTCTCAAAGTTATAAAAATTCAAGATTTTATTGTTATCGATAGCATGTGTTTATCGAAAGTTTAATAATTGGTCATTATTTGATCTTATGTTTCAAACTCTGTCTCATAGTTATCAAAGAATTGGTCATTCTTTGATCTTATGTTTCGAACTCTGTCTCAAAGTTATCAAAGTTCAAGATTTTATTGTTGTCGATACCATGTGTATATTGAAAACGGCAAGAGCTATCGAAAATTGTATACAAACTATACTGCCTAGGACTTAGACGAGCTTAGGTGCCAATTCTGAGTCTCTAGCTCGGATACAATTATCAAGTTTATATTCTTCTTCGTCTTCTTTTGTTCCTTAAAAAAAATACTTTTCTTCAATACATCAAATAAAACTGAAAATTTCCAATTGGTATAGAATTTTAATTGCATTTACATAAATTAATATTTATATTTTTTTAATACATTTTCTTATGACAACCTTTTTAACGCTTAAAGCGCTTAAGTACTGCAATAAACTTCTTAATTAATATTAAGTTATTTTGAATGTTATTTTTTTAATTGTCTGTTGCTGAAGTTGTCATATATAAAGCTAGCGTCTCCTAGCACAAAGTGGGGCAACCCTTGCGACAACTCTTAATTAAAATAGCCGTTGCCAAGGGAATGGAAGGGAAGGGAACGAAAGGGAAGACGAAAGACAGATAAAGATAAACATACAAATACATAAAGTGCATAAATCCGATGAACGTGCCATGCACCATTTGCAGTTGCCATCCGCTCCCGCTCCCCCTTCTCCCTCTCTCTCTCTCTCGCCTTTCTTTAGACAAATTTCCATTGCCCAAACCCCTTCGCCCCCCTCACCCACCATACCAACCGCCACAAGAATCCATTAATACTATTTTAAAACGAAAGCAGCTGTTGTGAATGCGTTGAGTGGGTTGCAATAGTTGGGGTAGGGCAAGAGACAGTGAGAGAGTGAAAGAGAGTGGGAGGAAGGGGTAGGAAGGGTGTTGGGTGGAGGGGAGGGGGTGTGAAAGTGCATTATGCAAATGTGTTAGCCATTCAATTTGATGGGTGCGCTCATAAATGTAATTATATAATGCACTTTATGCATTTGATGTTCCAAAAGAGTATGTATGTATGTGTATGTGTGTGTGTGTGTGTAAATATTATAGTTTTGCATAAATATGCTTACAAAGTATTTATATAGATATATATATATTTATTTATTATTCAACATGCCATAAACATCAACTCGTTCAAGCTGCATTTAAATTTTAATTAATTTTGCCATTTGTTAAACTATTTATTAAAACTGTGTTTGTCCGCGTGTCCGTGTGTGTGTGTGTGTGTGTGTGTGTGTGTGTGTGTGTGTGTGTGGGTGTCAGTGTGTGTGCCCCCAACGCCCAACTGCCTCTACTTCAACTGCCTTTACTTGTAAGCATTTAAACACAAAAATATTTTAAATAATTAATTATGGGTTTTTTTCGGCTGATTTGACAAGAATATTTACAAATAATAATTAAATTAATATTTTTGTGTGTTTTTTCACGGGTTTTAACGGAAATTCATTAAGAAAAACTCAACGAATCGGCCAAAAATAATTCAGTAATCAACAAAAATGAATATATATCAAACTAACTGTTCGAAAACTAACTTAAAAATAAATATAAACAAAAGCAGAAATTGCTTATTTGTACTGATTTCTCTCAAGTATGATTGAAAAACTTTTACATAACTCATTATTCAAAATATAATATATATATATTATATTATTATATATATAATAATAATAATAACAACTTATTTTATAGACATTTTCATTATTTTCTATAACTATGCATTAACCGATTTGCATCTGTATAAAAATCGAAGTCCATCCAAACAAATTAAATGTTATGTACTTGAAAGTGATTTACGCAGAATTAAGACAGATTTTTCTGGTAATCACACAAAGTACCACAATTCAAATTAAAGATGGATTAAAAGCTTTTAGACCAAATTTGCTTTTTACATGCTTTCAAAAGTGTTTTCGCAAACGATTTAAAACGATTAAAAAGTACCCAAATTTTAGGTCTTATTATGAGTTAATTGTATACAAGTGCTTTGAAAGCTGTGTGTGTGCGTGTGTGTGTGTATGTGTGTGTGAGTCGCAAGCAATTGCGTGAAAAGCAGCTGGTATTAAAATAAAAAAAAAGAAAAGGTTTTTGTGCCACTTAGCGCCGCATCGCGAACGAAATGCAGCTGCAACAGGAACAAAATAAACAAAAGCGTTTCAGATACAAAAGCAACGAAGCAAAGTTTTCATTTATCAGTTGGTGTTGAGACATAATGGTTTTCAGAATGTTGCTATCTATTCTATTCGATTTCTTTAAGTGTACGAAAACAGTGGTGGCACCAACACCGATCGAAGTGCCCCACGAGACACAAGCAACCAAAGCGGATGCAGCCACATCCATTAATCTAGCTGATCTGGATTTTGCGAATGAATCGGTTCACAATCTCGAATTGAATGTTGTGGAACTGGATCTGGATGTGAATCTAGATATGGATCTGGATGCGGATGCGACTGTGGATGTGAATGTGGTTGGGAATATGGAAGATGAGTTTGGCTATGATGATCCCCGACTGCCCGAGTTGATAATTTAATTTAATTTAATTCGCAGTTGATTTTTTTATTGCATTTTTAATTATGAGATGCAATTAAAGCGCTTAATTAGCCAATTGACAATATAATGCAACTGGACAATTCAACAACCAAACAACAACACAATAAAAAACTTAATTAGAGGCGGCCAAATGACATATTGTCTGTCGGCTGGACACCGAGATAGCAACAACAATAAAATTCAATTACAACAATTTTTAATTAACTTTTCGCAATTAAAACAAGAAGCGTAGGAACGAGAGAGAGAGAGACCGAGAGAGAGAGAGAGAGAGAGAGAGAGAAAGCTGATGATTAAAAACAACAACAAAATAGTAAAAGATAAATAAACATAAATGAAATCTATAGAAATTTAATATCACGACAAATTAATTCGCTTGTCAAATGTTTACAAAGGGAGTTTGCCCACCCCCCCTTCTCCACATCTGCCACATATCGGTTTTATTGGTGGCGCTTTTTGTTCTTATCATGTTGTGTCAGGCACATACCAGATATATATATATATATAAATATATTTATTTGCAATAACTAAAACAATTTTGTTTACAATAAATATACAAACAGAATATTAAAGTGGCTTTTAATTACATTTTATTTGTACCTAAATCAAATATTAATTCCAAATGATCATAATTCTTTGCTAATGAAACTTTTTTTCTCTCTGTGCTTTCAACTTGATCTAACAAGCAAGAACTCTATATACTATTGTGGCTAATAGACATAGACGTATATACGTTAACGACCACATGCTAGGTGACAGTTCGTCTGGTTAAGTGTCCCCTCCCGTCTGCCCCCTCCCACCAAACGAACTGTTGTTTGTCTGATTGTGTCCCCGCCGCCCTCCTACTTCCCACTTCCCTTTACAATCGACACATGTCTGTGGTCATTTGTTTGTTAGCCAATTGCATTCGTGGCCGGCAAATGAGATTTTATGATTGTCGGCTTCAAAGCTGGCCCAGGTTATGAGCAACAACAACAACATGTTGTAGGTACGCCCAATGCAATCAAGTCAATATGTGGCTTCTTAAAGCCAAAAATCGTTGACTGCTGCTGTTCTTGTTGCCTTTTTTGTTGCCATGTTCAAAACTTCTAATTAACATGCCAATTAATTGGGTTCGCCTATAATTAAACAGCTACAGTCAACAATTTGCTCTTAGTCATGTATGTGTGCATGTGCATGTGTGTGTATGTGTGTGTGTGTCTGTTTGTGTGTTTGTGGTCAGGACACACCTTGGCAGCACATAGCTATATATACTTTGAGAGAAACAAACATTTGTAATCAAATTGAAAGGTTTTTTTCGATCCTCAATGACTCTGAAACTGTTGTGTAAATTTTTGTTTTCCCTACACATTTAAGTGACAATCCGCTTTAAAGTAAAGTTTCCTTTTAAGATAAGTTCTGGAAAGAAATAAGAAATTTTCTTTTGAGTGTATTTCGCTTCTTTAGCTTTTCCTGCTGCTTCAGCTTGTTGCCTGAACGCACGCAAGCCACGCATAACTTTTGACCAGCTCGCTCGCACTTTTTGGGCTTAATCCATTAGCTTTTTGGTTAGCAAGAAGTTTTGTTTGCCCACCAGAGCCATGTTCATAATATTGATAAGGCATTTGGGGCATTTGTGGTATAAGCTTTATTATGTTGCTCTTTAATGAATATATGAAATATGTTTCCTTTAACCTTTATGTATATTATTTTGCATAACTCTCTCTCTCTCACACACACAGTATATGTATCTGTCTGTGTGATTCTAAGCTTTACGACACTTCAGCAGCATCTTCCTTAACGATTGGTTCATCATTGGATGTTTCAGCGACAGTTTCATACAAATGACAGTTGCAATTGCAATCGGGATTGTTTCGGTCCCGCATTCTGATTATTCTGGACATTTCAATAGGCAGCGGTGGCGGGGGTACGATTGGTCGCATCGGACGTTGGCGACGCAGTGGCAATGCCATGGCACTCAAACTGCTCAATGCCACCAACTGTTGCCGCCGGCTTAAGCCTGGATTATGCAGTTGCAATTGCAGACTTTGTTCCCGCTCCCGCACTTGTTCCCGTTCACGTTCCTGTTCCTGTTGCTGCATCTGTTGTTGTTGTTGCAGCTGTTGTAGATGTTGTTGTTGCTGTTGTCGCTCAACTAAGTACTCCATACGTTGCTGCTCCTCCTCCTTGGGTGCTTTGGAACAGCTAAAGAACTTGCCCAGTTTGCTGCACATCTCTGTCTCTTTATCGCTTCAGTGAAACTCTGATTTGGTGCTGCTGTCAAAGCTTCTGCTTTATAGTCTGATAGCATTATAAACACACTCGATGACTTATGCCTTTGATTGACAACTGTTTTTTGTTTTTGATTTAACGCCCTTGATGCATTAATCTATTTGATTATTATAGCTTCGACTGAATCGTATTTAGACAGTTTTTATTGAAACTTGCATTAAGCGACAGTTGGCGACTGTTGGCGACATGTTGTGGAATATTTTGCGTTGCGTTTTTTGTCGCTGCTGCTTTTGGGATAACTCTGATGGACACTTGGCCAAAAATGTTATATCTAGTACCCTTACACTTGAAATTGTCATCGTTGATGATGATCTGGATAACTTCACGGAAATAAATCGCAACATAACATGGTCCAATATGATGGTGCTTTGAATGACCTAACCCACCTGATAACTGTGAAATGCATTTGTAGTAATAAGACAATGTGAAAAGAAGTTCGTGTTTTAAGCTTAAGGATTTATTTAAGAGTTTCCTATATCCGTGTGTATATTACTTCCTGATCGACCTGATAACTATGGAATGCATTTTGTGTATATAAGATTAAGATGATTTGTAGTAATAAGACAATGTGAAAAGAGTTTCGTGTCCTTAACTTAAGGATTTATTTAAGTATTTCTTATATCCGTGTGAAGTGCAGAAGTAATATTTCTTCAAATGAATGTTCAAGTATGTTTTGCAAAAAGTATTATACTTTAGTATTAAGTATATCGTATTTACATCTTAAGTATCTTTTTCGTGAAGTATAGCAAGCACATAAAATATGAAACCTGAGCTATGTTGCTTTTGTTGTTGTTGTTTGTTAAGAGAGTTATTTTACACAATGCATCAATATTGTTTGCCAACAACATCATTATCAACTTAGTATGAACATTATTAACCGACTTAATCAGCCATTAAATTTACACTTCTCCATCATCCGCTTATCGTTGAGATAAGGTTTCTCAAGCAGCTGCTTGAATTTTATCCTTACTTAAAGTGAGAGCCGCCCTTCTTCTCCTCCTCTTCTATTTTCTTTCCTTTTCGTTTGGGCACCCTTAGGCTAAATGCCATCTTTTAAGTTGATGGCTCTATGACTTCCGCACACACACACCACCTGCACCACTTGCTTTGGGTGTTTATGTTATAGTATTCCTTTGGCGTTTTGTATAAGGTCCTTCATATTTCTAGCATATCCATCAATCAATGGAGGACGCCTCTCTATCACGGCCACTCTCAATAGCCACTTAAATGCCATAAAAAGCGCAAATTAATGCACTCAAAAGCATTCAAATCGAGGTGGGGTGGCTCCCCATTTCCCATTTCCCATTTCCGAAAGGGGCTGGATAAAATGCTTAAGCCCATGCTCTACTTTATTACGGAATCAAGTCTTTAACGTCGATGCTTGTTGGCTATGTTCGCTGTGTTTTGGTTGTTGTTCTTGTTGTTCGCCTCGCGGGCCACTCTTGTGATTAATTGATGGCATTCCAAGAGTGCCTTAGAGCCGAGCCGAACACACCACACCCACCGAAGTGGATTGGTGTGGGCAGGGTGCGGGAGTGGTTTGGGTAGGTTGCTTACGTTTCCGTTATATCCGTTATGGGCCTGTTAATGGCAAACCATTGAGCAGTTAAAAGTGCGAGATTAGCATTTCCGCCTAGTCCAAAAGCATGACCCCAAGCTAAATTTCAAGCTGCTACTTTGACAAGTGCCTGACTGCTGCCCATCCTCCCTCCTCCTCCGTCTCCCTTCGGTGCCTTTAGCCTATAGCTTTAAGTGGCAATGGGGTGCAGCAAGGTGTGGCAACCAAACAAAAAAAGAAAACAACAAAATCGCCAACCGAGCCAAATGGCTAGTGTTGTATATAATTCGGGCAGACATTTTGGCGCCGTACCCTTAAAACGGATCTCGGAAATTTGCCTTACGGCCCAAACGAGTGAGGCATCCAGTCAAGGCACCCAGGCATTCGCTCATGAATTGTATTAGCTGACGCATTATAACCTTACTTACCGCAAATTGTCTGTCATTTGCTATGATTGATTCATTGATTGATTGATTGATTGAATGAGTAGTAAGTGATGTGAATGCTGCTGTGAAATGAGTAAGAGTACAGCACATGTGGCGCCACCTAGTACTGGTCGTGTGCAACTCAACACACTTGCTGCGAACGCTTTTAAACTTTACCACAGTAAATACAGGGAAATTTATTCCTTCTGGTGGGTTTCTCCGCTGAACTTGGTGGCTGTCCGAGCTAAATGTGATTTGAAACTTGACTTAAAGCACATTTTATGAAATGAAAGTTAAAAGTTTTAAGCGAGATATATTTTAATATAGATTTGATGACCTTAAGTCTTAAGCATTAAAAACAAAAAAAAATCAAATTATAAATAAGTACATAACGTGTTTACCGGAACTATACAAAGTTACCAAAAACCTTTCAGAACGAACTTTTAGAAGTAAAGTTCGAAACGTTAAAATTGGTAAAAGCTTAGATTTGAAAGTTCTTTTAAGTCCTTTGAATCTAATTTTATTAACGTTACCAAGCTTAAGTCTTTCGTACTCGCTTATAACTTAAGCAATAAAAGTTCTCTTCTAAAAAAAAAAAACAGCCAGGACTTGAACCCAAAACATTTGAGAAACAAAATCTTAACTTTAAGCATTAAATGTATGTGTCGTGTGCTGATAAACTTGGCTACTCGATTATTTGCACATGATTTCCGTCGTTTAAGTATCTAGAAGACTCAACATGAACATTTAAGCGCACAAATATTTAAACGCCCCTCAATTTTTGGTTTACTTGCAGTTAACGGAGCTTGAACAACGCGTCATCGAAGCGGAAGAACGCGCCGAGGAAGCTGAAGATAAGGTAAGTCATTAAAGTAGCTGACAGTTACAAACCCACACCATACGTGCCTTTGCCCTCCCCGCTAACCACACACAGAACATAAAGGATATTAAAACAAGGGTAGCATCCTTGGCCACAAGGCAGCAGCAGACATCACAAACCAAAGTCTGGGCCGAAAGAAGCGCCTCATTAGAAGGCAGTTTAAAGCATTTAAGCGCGTGCAGCATTTACATGACAATAATGCTCGTTCTCGCTATCGTTCCCTTTTCCTCTTTCCCCCCATACAAAACCAAAGTCATGGTCACAACTGCTTTTTTCGCACCCTACTCGAAGAATAATGGGGTATATTAGTTAAGTTTGTTCAGCTTCAAAACGAATTTACTTTTAATAAACTTAAAAACTGAAGTTATTGTTAACGAAAAATAAAAAATCGTAACATAATTTATAGTTTGAAGGGGTTTAATGTTTTTGGATATATATTTTAAGCTTGGCCAGCTCCAACTCCGCTAGACAAGACCCCAAAACTTTGGGCACATGCGGGCAAACAAGCAACAACAAACCGAGCAACAACAAAATGTTGTCACCAACTGTCCCCAGACACGTACATACATGCAAACACATACATAAATCGACTTCCGCTTCAGAGCCCGGAAATACGCATTAATGCAACGCTGCGTACGCTGTCCACTATCTAACATCAACCCCCTCCCCCTCCCACTCTCCTCCTTCTTTTTTTTGGCAAAGTTCGTGCGGTTGCAAGTGATGCTGTTTCTCTTGCCTACTTGCCCCCTACTCCTAATGCTCATTGTACAGCCCAGATAAAACTACCCCGAATGCGACAAACATGCAAACAAACAGCCACCCAAACCCCTATATATATATATATAAATGAATATGTATACGCGTTTTCAATATCAAATGCGCATTGTTTGCATTAACAAGTCCCTTGGGGCTTTTGGCTTTTACCTACGCAACAGAAAACAACAACAACAAAAACAACAACAACACAGTTCAACCCCAACTTTCAAACTCTGCCTGGCGAAATGCAAATATTTTGCCGCAGTTCCCTGGCTCCAGGTTTATCTCTATGCCAAGTCTGGGAGATTTAGATGAAGCTGGAGTTAAAGGCTATCGTGTTCGCCCTTCGTTAAGAGCCCTTTAGCTTTACCGTTACCGTTACCGTTGCCGTTACTAACGGTTGTCGTTGCCAACCACTGTGACAAATTGAAGTCTTGTTACTTTGTTTGCGCCGAGATTAAATTCATGCTGCAAACACGTGTGTATATATCTGTGTGTGTGTGTGTGTGTGTTTGAATGTTATTTAGCTAGCTGCAAACCAAGCAGATCGAAAAGGGGGAGTTTAGCTTTATTGAAATCTGGCTGGCAACCCTTCGTTGATGCCTTTCAACAGTTGTTAAAAAAGCGTTTTACATTAAACTCGGCTAACAGGCTCATTACTTATGCTTCAATTAGTCGTTGGCCCGTGTCCCGGCCTTTTCACAATTGCATCATTCATTATAAACTATTAGCCAAAGTGGCAGGACTCACATCCTGTAGGCATTAGAAGTGGCTTAAGGTGGGGGGGTGGTTACTGATGCCCACTTTAAGACAGTTATTTTTAAAGAGTGAAAAGAGGGAAACACTTCTCATATGATTAAACATTTTTCATATTGATATCTTTTCAACAACTTCTTGCATATTTTTTCCACCCTTAAAGCAAAAAGTATTACCGAATAAAATTCTTTATTTTACCCACACATCTAAGGTTCCGTTCGTCTCCCACGTCTAAGAACAGTGGAACAACAAAGCAGAGCAACGCCAATCACATAATATATTCATATTATATAGCCTTTGTGTTATTCTGATGTATAAGCTATATATTATTGTAAAGTTTCATTCGAATCCATTTAGCAGTTCTTGAGTGAAAGATTTAAAACTTTCAGATTTATAATATTAGTTGCGTATAAATTAATTTCCCTTCAACAACAAAGAAATTATAAGTCTTATGATATCTGCCAAACCAACAGAAAGAACAAGATAAATGCTTTCAATATTAGTGACCCACAAAACATGCCTGTCTGTTTGAAAAGCATACAAAAAGTTTTGAATTTGAATAGAAAAGTTTTTGCATTCATCTTTAGAGTTTAGCTTTTTAGAAATCATAATGAAACGTTTAACTCTTGCAAGCTGCAGCAAGTTTTTTATGAATGAAACAAATTTAATTTTATCCTATAATAAAGCAATAAGCTTGATATGAATCTTTGTAGACATAACAGAAACAAGCTCTTTAATTCCTTCTTTTTTTTTAACAATATAAATATTCAATTATATCCAGTTTTGAGTACATAAGTTGTCTTGTATTAATTCATTTCTTTTAAAAATAATATAATTCTATTTTGTATGATCAAAAACGTTCGTTGCACAATTCTTTGCCACAAACATACATATATACTGACACATGTAGAAAGAGGTTTCCCCATGTTTCTTTATGTTTCTCCCCTTTTTTTTGTGTGCCAATTGAATTAATTATGCACTGAAAAGCAAAAATGTAAACATAAACACACTTACATCTGCCTCAACGCCGATGACAATTAAGTGCATCGCTTCTGCCCCCCCAGAAAGGAAGTGCGCCAGGTTTATTTAAACGGAAAGCAAAGGGGAGCCAAACACAGACCAGACGAATTGTCGCTTGAGGGGAAACTTGGAGGTGTTTTAAATTGCCTTAAAGTCTTTGCGATTTATGTTGCATACAAAAGGGCGCACATGACACACATAGCACAGTGCAGTGTTGCAAAACGCCGGTGATGCAACCGAAACCAAAACACAATGAAAAGCGAGCGAACGCGCGCGCGCGCCCCTTTGTGCGTAAATACTACTACATATGGGCAACAAACAACATAACAAACAGCTGGCAAAGTGCATGCCAAACCTGTGTGTGTGTGTGACTCTCAAACTGTAAGCTATAAATTTGGGGGTTGCTTCGCCTCAAGCTCGCCTCGGCCAAACCAGCTGTCCACGCGAGAGAGAGAGAGGGAGAGAAAGATAGAGAGAGAGAGAGAGAGAGAGAGAGAGAGAGTAAGAGAGCGAATAAAAAAGTGTGTGTGTGTGTGTGTGTGTGTATGTGAGAGAGAGATTTATGAGTGAGTGGTTTTTTATGATTGTAATCAAGCGACGAGAAATTTATTGAGCAGAGACTAAAGCTAAATACAGCTGTCCTGTGCACAGGATAAGACCCTAAAACGAAAGGGGCAAGGAGAGTAGAGGAGAGAAAGCGTCGTCGTTGTCGAATAAAGAATGAAAAGAAAGTCTAAAAATTGTGAAATCAACCACCGAAAAAAAAAAGCTAAATGTCTGAGGAACGAACCAACGAATGAACGAACAAAAGCGAACAAGCGAAACGAAACGTAACAAAACGAAACGAAACGAAACGAAAGCATACGGACCACTAAAGCAGCGTAACAAAGAGCACGGCGCTAGAGTTGTGCAAAAGAAGACTTGTAGCTGCTTTGACGCTGCTGCACTGGCTGCATTTTATTTTTGCGTTTCCATTTGTTTAAACAATTTTCCAACCACTTCTTCACCCAATCTTGTTGGCCCACAAACTGCTGCAATAACATTAAACAAGCCACAAAAGCAGCAAAACAGTGGCAAAAATCGGTAAAAAAAAAACCACGAACAACAATAAACAACGACAGCGACGACGAAAGTTGCGGCAGTGTTGTAAATTATAAGAAATAATGCTAAGAAAAACTACTTAAAATGAGTGAAATATTCAGTGTATAGTGAAAGGCGCGCGGGGTGGCACAAAACAAAAAAAACTTAGTTTCTACCAGAACCAAAGAAAAATTGTTACGTTTTTGACAAAATGTGTGGAAAAATGTCAAGTTGAAAATTCCAATAGTTTATTTGGAGAGAGTGTGTGTGTGTTTTGAGTGTTTGTTGTGTTGTTGCTGACAACAAAAAGTGCTAAACAACGTTAATTATAGGCCAAATTTTGCATTGTAATTGCGCTAAAATATAATATATACAAACACGCACGCACACTCACACACACACGAACACAAACGCAAATGCATGTTGTGAATGGTTATACTATATGTATGTGTGTGTGTGTGTGTGTGTGTGACTGACTGAGTGAGTGCCACCCTACGCAAAGACAGAGAGCGACCAGCAGCGAACGAGAGAGAGCGAACGAGGGAGAGAGAGAACTTTATGAGAGCGCGCGCACATGTCAATGACAGACAGCTGACTGGCCAGCCACAAAGCAAAAGTAAAAGCAAATAAGAAGAAGAAGACGAAAAAAAAATACGTAAAAAGCAAAAAGCAAAAGGTAAAGGAAAGCAGCGCTTAGCAAAGGAGACAACAAACAACAAAAAAATAAACAAAAAAACATGTGCGTGAATTGTACATTAATAAATAAAACCAATTGACAACAGCAGCAACAAAGTTATCGAAGAAGAGAAAGAAAACCACAACAACAACAACAACAGACAAACATATCAATACAGAACACACACAAACACACACACACACACATGAAACGTCCATTTACAACAACAACAGCTCATTTGTACATACGAATAAGTAAATATTAGAACAAATTAAACAACGACAGCAGCAACAACAACAAAGCAGAGCGCTTTCTATCCCTGTCTCGCAAGGAAACTGGCTGCTGTTTGCTGCCAGCGTTGCCAGCGGCGTCGTGCATTGCTTTTCTAAGCATTGCCAGACAATAAAAGCCGACGCTAGAATATAACAAACTACAACTTTATAGCGATATTGCGCGATTACATACTATTATTAATCAAATGGGCTAGAACAGTGTTGGAAAATGTTGGTCTGTCGCCGCGTGGTTGCCGCCAAGCGTCGCCGCTGCTGCGTTTGCTGCCGCCACAAACAAAGAAAATGTGACAAGCGGCAGCTTCACTAGCTGTCCAACGATAGCTATAAATGAGCCAAATATTTCTCCGCCCACCCGCTTTGGCAAACAACTGAAAACTTAAACATAAGACAACAATAACAAATAACAAAAACAAAAACGATAACAACTCTAACATTAACATTAATATTAATAAAACGAAACGAAACGAGCAACGAATTTTATGAATGGATAACTATAGAAAAAAGGTAAGCGTGTTTAAGCTTAAATCTGAATCTCTCAATTACTCAACATTGAAATCGAAGAAATCTCTAGATAATGACAACTTAATGGTTATATTACGAATGATTCAAGATAGTTCTTAATAAGTTTTTGTCTTTTAAAAAACAATATTCATAAAATAAAAGTACCATTAACGGTTTTTAACATAAATAACTTACATGCAGTAAATAAAGCTTCCCTTCCGCTAGTTTCTGCCCAGAAACCCACGAAAATGATGTAAGCCTTGCAGAGAAAGTCTTAAAATTACTTCCAAAAAACGAAAATAACATTTTTACAATGCCTTAAACTGGTCTGTTTATACCCTGAACCCATTGAAAATTTGTTAAAAGGTTTTGTGCAAAAATATGTAACAGGCAGAAGGAAGCTTCTCCGACCGCATAATGTATATATATTCTTGATCATCAACCGAGTCGATATAGCCATGTCCGTCTGTCCGTCCGGCCGTATGAACGCGTTGATCTCACAGACTATAAGAACTAGAGACTCCAGATTTGGAACATAAGCTTGCCTTATCCCTAGGCAGTACAAGTTTGTTTTCAATTTTCGATAACTCTTCCCGTTTCCGGTATACACTTGGGATCGATAACAACAAAATCTTGAATTTGGAAAACTTTGAGATGGCATTTTATTTATTAAACAAAATAATGAAAGTCTGTGAAATTATTAAATGCGTTTAAAAAACACCGGAGATATGGAGAAATGAAGTTGAGTATGCAGTATGCGCGTACACACACACACACACACACACACATACTTGCAAATACTGACTCTACACGTTAAGTTCAGGGTATTGTCTAGTCGGATTTTCTCGACTAGAGCTTTCTTTCCCCTTTTTTTTATGTAGTAAACTTTTATTACACATAGTTAATCAAATTGAAAATTTATAACTTGAGCTAAGAGCTAAATTAAACATTAATATTAAGTCCAAATGACTTTCAAAACACTTTTCGAAATATTCATTCTCGTATCGGGCATGTGTTGAATTTCGATTGGGCAATCAATTCCATATGGAACGCCTACCTGGCTGCAAACTGACAACGTTGCCACTGTTGCATGTTGCATGTTGAACGAACCAACACACACACAAAATAAGCTGAAATATTATTTTTTATTAATTTTCACGTTTCGTACAGATGAGTTGGCTAAAATTAGAAGGCCCAGTTTGTGATATTTTCCCCCTATCCAACATCCTGCCCATCAAATCTGAAAGCAAGTCATAACACTCAAAATAAAAAAACAACACACACACACACACACGCACACGAAATTTATGTCGCATTTCAAAATCGCTCAGCCATTGCAGGCCATAAATTATGGCACCCGTGATTTGGGCACCACCTCCACTACCTCCCTACCGCCCTTCTGCCGCTTGTGGCAGCCACAGTTGGCTGGTAAACAGAATTCAATTAAAAATTGCGCATTTTGTATTTGAACTTTTAACCTTTGTCGGTGGGGGTATGGCGAATTGGGTCAATCTGTTGATGGGATTTTTCAATTATTTAGCCACTTATCTGTTCGCCGTCATCTTGCATCGTCGTCGTTGTTGCATGTCTGTTGTCTGTTGTTATTTGTTTGTTTGTTTGTTGGTCGGCCCCATTTTGCAGCAGCACACAGCCTGTTTGTTCATTGGATCCAAACACTGCAGAATCAATTAACGTGCAACGTGGGCGTTGCATGAGTTGATTGATTGCCACTGCCACTTGCAATCAAACTCGGCGCACTGCCCGCCAAACCAGTTGTCGATTGATGCAACAGCAGCAGCAGCAGCTTTCAAGTTGTATTTGCTGCACGCGGGGGGTGGGGGGCACGTGCCAATCATTAAAAATGTATAACAATGTTGCATGTAGCAGCTACACAATCCCACGCAAACATTCAATCAACAATTCGCTTGTCTCTCATCTCTTATCCTCCTTCTCATCCTTCTGCTTCCTCAAACAGTGACCATTTATCTTCGGATAAACAAAGCGCAGAAATGATTTGATTGAGAATAAAACAAACAGTAACAGTTGCACGTTATACGTAATACAAAGTAGTGCTTCTTTCCTATACATAAATGTGGGTCAAATGTCTGATTCCATTAAAAATATTACTTAAATACTTTTCTCCTAGAACATACAAGAAAATTTTAAATCATAATTATATTTGTATGACACCGATTAAGCTCTAATTGTATTTAAACTTGTGCTCAGTTAAAAGTAAAACTTTTGAATCCTTAGGAATATTTTGAATACCCTTTCCCAATTAGCTGCCTTTCTTCTTGTAGCTTTCTCACGTTAAGTGCATATTTTATTTGTATTGGACAAAGCCATTTTCACTCTTTTCTCCCTTACCCGGCTTTTGACGATGATTATGCATAAAACTCCACAGAATGACGGGGGAAAAAAAAGCAAAGCGCGTTGGCGTTTGCTTCATTTTGTTGTTGCGCGTTACTTGCAGTTGAATTAATAATGCATGCATCCGTCATCAGAGTGCAGCATAGACGAAGACGATGATGATGATGATGATGATTACGTTGACGATGACGATGATGGTGACGTCGACAGCAAACGCAACGGCAACAGCGCCACTTTTGCTTGAAGCCGCCTCCGCATCGGCCGCCCACTCTCTCAAAGTTGTCCCTCGCAGTCGGCGTCGCAGTTGACGATGTTGTTGTTGTTGTTGCACATTTGAAAGATGTAATGCGTTTTATGCGTTGCATTTTTCCATGACTTAAGTGGTCTTTTTATTATACCCTGTGTGCATTAGATGGAGGGAAAACAACCAAAGGGTTACATGAAGTTGTGCAAAGGTATGCAATATATGTATGTGGATAGATCGTTGGATAGATAATATATGGATTAACGAACTAATAGGAAGCTAGATTGATCGATGGATAGATAGAAAGATGGATAAATTAAAAGATAGCAGGATAGATCCATACACAAAAAGCTCGATAGATGGGTAGAAAGATAGAAGAAAGATATATGTATAGATGATAGAAAGATGTTTAGATGATAGAAAGATGTATAGATAGATAGGTAGATAGATAGATAGACAGATAGATATATAGATGGATAGATCGAAGAAAGATACATTAATAGATAGATAGATCGATATATAGATGGATAGGAAGATAGATAGATAGATCGATAGATAGATAGATAGATAGATAGATAGATAGATAGAAAGAAAGATAGATAGATAGATATAGATGGACAGATCTAAAAGATAGATGGGCAGCTTACTAGCTAAGGAGATCAATAGATGGATAGCTCTATACATAGATAGAACGGTTGATGAGTAGAAATAAAGGTAGATAAGTAGACACAGATGAATAGATATATAGATAGCTAGATCTCAAAAAGATGTATAGATCTCAAGTTAGACAGATAAATCGGTAAGCTTATAGATAGATAGCTGACTAGAAAGGTCGATCAGTAGATGGATAGGTAGACAGAAAGGTAGAAAGATAGATAAATCTGTACATAGAATGATAAATAGGTAGATAGATATATGGATAAATAAATAGATAGATGGATAGATCTAAAAATTGTTTTGTAGAATTTTGATTTTGTAAGACGGTTGATCTAAATACGATTAAAAATATCGACAAATATCGCTAAATTGCTGGCTGTAAGAACCTTCCTTCCAATTGAAATGGGTATCTTGCAGTCGAAGACTCTTGAAGTACTTTGAGTTGTTGTTGTTGTTATTGCTTTTCTTTATATTTAAAACTCATCAACGAGTCGACGACATCATTTGGCGCGCCGCAACGCGACTTGGCTGCACACACACACACACACACATACACACACATACACAAAGGCAAACATATGAATATGCATTTATAAATAGCGCCGCATACGGGGCGGCGGGATCCATGCAACAGTTGCTGCATGTGAATGATGTGGCACATCGCTTTGGCAGCACACACTTTGTTATTGCCAGCTTTAAATTATGCCCGAAGTGCGATTTGCTACAGCCCAAAAAGCGAACAAATTCGAATGTTCCTAATGGCGATTTAATCAGTTACTTATTGAAAGAAAGAAAAAACAAACCAAACCGCTCTACGTTTTGCGGAGGGGAAAGAAAAAAAAGGGAGTAAGAGGATGAGTAAAAGTTGTTGTAGTCGTAATTTGGCTGCCAGCCAGTATAGTTGGGGTTAATACCACACTTATGCGCTTATAAATGGCGGAGGATGGCTTTTTTTTATGTATTTTGGTCATATCTGATACCCTAACAGCGAGCATATCTTGTTCTTGATATTCTTTCTTTCTGTCTCTATTTATTTTGTTTGTGCCTTTCACGCAACTAACCGAAAGACTCTTGATTCTTTGACCATTCTACCTACTTATTATATATTATTTTCATAAATTTTTTGTTTTATTTTTTAACAGGACAAACTGAATGATATAAGAAGTGCAAGGGTATTTTTATTTTCGGTAATCCCCCAAAGTTGAACCTTTCTCTTTCTATGGTTGGATTTTATATTTTAATGGTTTGTTTGTCGCTGCTGTTGTTGTTGTTATTGTTGTTGTTTTAAGCATGCGTCTAGCCAATAATCTTCATGCTGGCTGGCGCTCTGATGGATGTCGAGGACGACAATGAAACTGACTCATCTCGCATCTCATATACATAAACAAATACACATACACGTATATGATGCTCAATTCTTTCTACTTGCTGTTGGCTTTCGCATTGCTGCTTTGTTGTTGTTGTTTTTTAATCAGCCAAATTGTTGACACCAACCGCATACAATCAGCTAAAGAGCTTCCAGATTCGTGGCATGAGCAGATCCCGGCAACATGTTACATGGCTCAACATACTACTTCATTCATTTATATTTCATAGTAGTTCGAGCTGCTGTTACTGTTTGCTGTTGGTTTTTTTGGTCCACAGCTGGAGGAGCTAGCAACAAATTTGGGCACGGGCACGGACGAGAGTTCCTCACCAAGAGAGATAAATTGCTTGGCGAGATGCTTTTACTGCTGGCTGCTTCTGTTCTCAATGTTGTTCCGACACATAATCTGACAACTGACATGCATCTAAAGCAACGTACCACAACTCCGTGCCACATGACACGCACTTTTGGCCGGAAGGATGCCAAAGGCAAAGTGACTGATGTTTGGTCTGTTGCTAAGACCATTTCCCACCACCCACCACCCCACCTCCCTCGCGTCACACATCCCAGAATCTGAATGAAAAGCTCGCAAAAGTTGGCAAAAGTCATTGACACCAGTCAGAAAACTAACGAAGATTTTTGTGGCAAGATACCCTTTGTGTGCGTGCATTCGATTTAATGCAAATGGAAAAAACGGATACGTTTATTTTATTGTTATAATCTTATAAGTTTTAAAAAGTTAGCCCTACTCTTTGCTGCTTTTAATCTTCGTCTAGTAATAATTTTGTTTTTTTAGAAAAGTACTCCATAATATATGTAGGAAAACTTTTTATCTACAATGATCCCGCACACACAGTTATGTTTGCTCGTATATCGTAATCCTTTTAAGCTTTGAAACAGAGTATTAAAAGCATACACCAAACTCTATAACGTAAGCTTTGTCATCCCTGCGTGAGTCATCAGAAATGAACTACTGAATTGGGTTTTTGATATTGCTATAAATTTCATTTGAACTTCATAGGCATTGAGTCGCCTTAAAACGAATCAATCGAATCAAGAGCTCCGATAGACGCATTAAGGTTCGAATGTTCGAGTGTTCGAATGGAAGATAACTGATAACCCATTGATATACAAATTTCCCAATTTATATCCTTTTAACAAGCCGTACTGTTTGTTATATATGTGTGCTTATTTTGTATTAATGTATGTATGTACGTGCAGCCACAGAGAGTGTGTAATATATGACATATATTACAAGATGAATTACCTGCCACCCCAAAAATAACACAAACACACACACACTCATACGCACACGCACATACACATACACACTTTTGGTTCGCTTCGCTTCGCTAAAAACTTCCCTCGCTCAGCTGTCAGCTAAATTCCCACCTCCACGCACAAAAATTTCCCTCGCACTCGCACTTGCAAACACACATTTGGTACTTGCCTTGCCTTGCCTTGCCTTGCCAGCTTGTTGGCTGCTACTGCGCTGGCAGCCGGTTTAGTGCTTCAGAGTTGCTCGACTCGTGCGCATCGTTCGCTTATTTGGCGTCGCTTATATTCGATTATACGATACTAACGGTACCAATTGTTGAGTTCTTTGAAAAACGCGTCGCTTACTCAATTCTTGAATCAATTTCAAAGTGTTTCTTAACGTGTTTTGTTAATTATTTTAAACATTTCTTGATATTTTGATATTTTTTTGGTGTTTTTTTTTTGTGCGTATAAGAAACAATTTGGTCAGGGGTGCCTTAAAACAACCCTTAGCAGCTGAACTCGCGATCAGCGCCCGCTACATTCGATGCCTACCCTTCTCCGCCCACCACCAAACCGGTTTATACTACTCAAAATAGTTTGGCCTCGCGAATTATTATAATACTACGGTTTTTTTCTTTTTGTTGTTTTTTCAATTGGAAAACAACCCCCAACCCTTATAGCAAGCACATATGATGCCAATGAACTTCTGATCTAATAAGATTCGTCATTCGCGTTCTCACAGTAATCACAAAAAAAATTCATTAAAACTCGCGTTTATCGATCTTTTTTTGTGAACAAATTGATTGTACGAAAAATCCTAGTAAAATGGCAAATACTTTATTAATGGACCAGGCCAGACGTTCAATATGCCCAAAATGTACGTAACATCCATTCTCAATCAATTATTTTCTTTTAAATTCTGTAAAACTTATTTTTTGTTAATCTCATTCTGTTCCTTTCAAACAAGTGAAACCCCTAAATAAGCGATTATTTGTTTGTTGAAACTGTAATTATCTTTTTGAACCGTTTAATATTTAAGTCGAAAACATCATTAGAGAAGTCATAGCAATTAACAGATACTCGGACATATTCCACTTGAGTTTTCTGTTACAAATTGACGGCAATTTGTATTATCGATTATTAAACTTCATTTGAAACTAAAATTAAATGGTAATTACAAAAGTTTAACTAAGATATTTTGCTGTTTTCTTTACTTATGCCTTAAGATGTTTAAGGAAAGGTTCGACTGAAATGAATAATAAATGCATTTACTCAAAATACAACAAATTTAAATCAAAATACAAAACATCAACTTTAACATCTCATTTTCCATACAGGACAGTTTATTTAAGAGAATGATCAAGGATTGTGCTATGCTATAAAAATCGAATATTTATGAGCCGCAAAATAGGAGAAGAGCGCAACTGTTAAACGAAAACTTGCCAAGTGCCGTCAAAAGAAACAAGAACAAATCCAACAATGAGAGGGGAAAAATGTTTTAATTCTTGTATGTTGTACTGTGTCTTTTCGTTGTATGTGTGTGTGTTCTTCGAGTTTTCACAACGTCAAACGCTTCGCTGAACTCCGCCAAGGCAAATTTGGATGAAGTTGTCTTTGCCTTTGTCGCTGTTGCTTAGGTTGTTGTGGAGAGATGGGGGTCTGTCGCTTCACGCTTAATTGGTTAGCGACAACGAAAAGGTCACGTTTATGAATTGTGATCGAAAAGTTGGCAGCCAGCATAGCACCTTTGCCCGTTGTTTCCCCCATTTCAAGTTTTGGCTTAACAAAAAAAAAAAAGAAAATAAAATCCAATATAGGTTGTTTTTAGGGTGTGTTTTAACTGTAATTCGTATCAAAAGTTGACTATTAATACAGTTGATCTGAGATTTCGATTTGATTCGGAAAAATCTTCTTAAGTGCGATCAATAGATAAACATTTATATAAACAGTACAGTTTACTTAGCTTATCTCTTAATTATATGCTAATTTAAATCTTATTATTCACGCATTTTTCCATAGCAATGCTCATTAATAGCTGGCGCCACTTAAAGCTGTTATAGGTTGCAATAATTTGTAAGCCTTTAATTAAAAAGATATATGTGGAAAGACAGTCTCTCGTCTGCCTTTCTTCGCCTCCCTATTGTCGCGCTTTCACTTGAATGCACTTTTGTTCTCTGGCCAGGCAGAATTTGCACAAAGGCCTTTTTCAGAATTTGTAAAAATAAAATGAAGAACCAAAAAAGTTTGGCATAAAACAGGAAAAACAAAGTGCAACTTAAAGCGGAGAAGGTGGCGTTTAGCCAGACGCTATGCTTTGTTGCAGCTTTTGAGGTTTCTTTCCTACCCCCGCTACCCCGCCTCGCATAATTAACAACAATGGGCAAGGCAACTGGCACTGGCATAGAACCCCATAGAAAAATCGCTGCCTAATGAATTGGGTATTTTTTTTCGCAGTTTCGGTTGATTTTCTCGATCTTAAATTTTAATTTCTAACTGAACTGAACAGCGGGCAGCTGCAGCTTTTCGTCGTCGTTGTCGTTGTCGCCACTCAAGCGTAAAAACATCATTTGCACCCAAAGAGTCCATCGAGTCGAATCGAGCGAAGGCGTGGCATGGCGTGGCGTGGCGCATGCCACCCACTGTCAAAAACAGTTGGCTTCAGACTTTAAGGCGTCTAGTCGGATTAAAAAAGACGATAAAATGAGAAAAGAATTATTGAAAATCGCACAAATCCTCCCATTTTCCCTTCTTAATACTTGTCCACTTTCTATGCGATATACATATAGATTTAATACAAAAGATATTTGCGTATATTTTCTATTTTTCTTGTCGCGAAATTGTCGGCATCTTTGCTTTGGCATCTTGCTGCGTGGGGCAGCGAGACACAATGCCTCCTGCTGCTGTTGCTGCTCCTTTCTCGGGCACATTGTTTGCCTTTTGACGCTCAACAATGTGACCAAAGATACTTGAGACGGTGTCCATAAGATACTTTTATACAAAATGCTTTACGTATTCCCAGTCGATACACAAGTTTCGGGGCCTTAGACCATGACTCATAACAGTTTGCACTTTAAATCCAGCACATTACCAACTTCCTACCCACTAAAAACGCTGGGTGTAGGGGTAGGGTAGCTTAGGGGAAGGGTTGGGTTTGAAAACTTTTATATCAGCAGCGAAACTTTTGTTTTAGTTTATTGTCTACCAAAAGAAGCAGCTAAGTTTTTCACCCACTCGCCGCCCTCCACCCCCCATCTCTTACACTTTTTTTTTCTCGTTGAAAACTGATTAAGTTAAACTGTGTAAAAGGGCAGACAGTGGTGTGTTTCATGTTTCAACTGCTGCTTGCAGGCAAATTACTTAAGATGCAACAAGCGGCATTTTGAATATTTATCTGCCAGTGCTCAGAAATACTAAAATGCTTTTTTTCAAGAGACACTCGCCCTTAATTAGTTTCCTTAATGATGAAGTCGTTAGGGTGGGCAACTTTTTCGGCTATATTCTAAGGAAGTCCTTACTATAATTCGGAGACTTACCTGGTAACCTTCACTTGATAAAATATACATAAATAAATCGAGTATTGAATGTGCTTCTAAAAAATTCATATAAGAAAAAATATTTACTGTTGTTTTTTACTCATTACAAAATATTCTACTATTTTAGTAAACTTCCAACATTATTTCGCTATTATTTATAAGAAAATATAGAAAGTTCTAAATGCGATTATTTTTGCGTCGCTGCCTTTTAAATACCTAAAAGTATGCAACACTTTTCTCAAAATGGCACACGTCGTGCAATAAAACGGCAACATGCTATGGGCTCAGCCAGCACTCCACTGACGAGTGCCACTTGTAATGGCAAAGGCAAAAAAGTGGAAAACATTGAAAGGATGCAGCATGCAACGTGCAGCAGCTGCAGCAACCACAATTACAGACGTGGTAACGTCCGCGAGATTTTTAATTGTTTTGAGACGAGTTAGGAAAGAGAGAGTTGGAGAGGGGTAACGGGTATGGGTATGGTTGGGAGTGAAAAGTGGTTTGACAGCAGCTGGTGCAGCAGCAGCAGCCATGTCGCGAATAATTTGCAACAAGCACATTTTCAATTTCAAAGCTGCCAAAACATGCTGCAAATATTGACATTGACTCTAATGGAAAAATCATCAGGGCGACAGCGTCGACAGCGAAGTTGCAACAGCAGCAGGCAAATGACTTGCTGCAACTTTATTACTTTGTTTTTTGTTTAGTTCTATTGAATTAAAATTTGTATGGCGTTGGCAACGTTTAAAGCCGCAACGGAAGCTGGCGCAGTCTAAGAGCTAAGTGGCAAGCAGCAGCGGCAACTACCCCAGACAAAAAGACGACGCGTTGTGTCGCATCGCATCGCAACGCGTCGCGTGCCACCATTTGTTGGTTGGGGCAAGAAGATGCTTAGACCACTGGAAGTGGAGAGTGGAGTCAACAATATTTTATGGAGTGTTGTCTAGAGTGGCTGCTGCTGTTGCTGCTGTTGCTGCCGCTTTGTTGACTATAAATAACAATGGAATCATGACTCGAAATTAAACGTCGAAAATGTGGCATGACAAGCAGCAGAGTGGGCGGGCGGGACGGGCGGTGTGGGGTACGGGACGGCAGTGAGTTGAGCATGTGAGGGGAAAGTGTGTAGCGGCTGTTTGCTCAAAAAGTCAAAGAAACACACACTGAACGCAAAGGCAAATAAAAGTTGGGGAAGCGGCAAATGTGAAAGACGCCCCAAAGATGATGCACATCCAAAGTGGATGCCACAACTCAAGAGTAGAGTGCGAATAGGGGGAGAGCCAAAAAGAAAGAAGAAGTTAAGACAGCTCGACAGCTATTGACGTACATATATACATATATATAAATGTGTGTATATAAATATATATTACATTCGTGTTGCGGCACATTTGTGTATAATATATATTAACGAAATGCCAAAGAGGCAGCGTCATTAATTTGTGCAAACAGTTCAATGATACAACTTTATTTCTTTCACCCACCATTCATCTGTCATCCTCTCTCTCTCTCTCTCTCTCTCTCTCTCCCTCTCTCTCTCTTACTTTGTGCAGCTTATTTGTTGCAATGATAGAACAGCTGTCAAGATAAAATAGATCGCAAGCCTGGATTTAAAGCTAAAAGCAGTCAATCGAAGAAATAAATAACAAATGATTGAGAAAGACAGGAACAAAATGAGTAGGGGAAATCGTAGGGTGTACAATAAAGTACTTAAAGAAAGCTAAACAAAAAAAACAAACTTAAAGATGAGTCAGAACTTTCCGAAGTTATAACTTCCTCAAAACTCAATCGACTATCAAATGCAATACCTAATAAGTCATGTCTTAACATCTAGGTTAATACTTCATTCTCACTCGAAATTCAATAAAAAATTCTTTTCTCGAAATCAATTTGAAGATGCGTCAGAACTTGCCGATGTCATAACTCCTAATTCTAAGAAATTAACCAGCAAGAACTTTAAAGGTTTCATTTAGCTATTTTCTTTCATAATTTAACATATCCTAAAGAAAATGTTTAGAAATATTATATATATATATACAAATATATATTTCTGTTTTTCCCTACAATATATAATTATTTAATTAATTATAATTATAACAGAAATCGGTTTTTATTTCTAATTCTGCACTCATTAATTACAATTACTTAATTAGTACTGATAATTGGCGTTGGGAGACTTTTTGTCTCATTCCTAAATCCGTTGCGCCATCTAGCGTTCACATTAGCGCTCATTACAAACTTATTAATCATCGACTATGACAGCAACCTTTAAGTAATTGTCGGGGGCTAACGAACCAACTCCTGGTCCAACTACTGCAATCCCCTGAGTCACCACAAATGGTCATTCTATTACCCCCCGCAATGTTTGGGGTATGGTATATGGTATACCTACCCCAAACCCTAACACATGCCCCTATACCATTTATGCGTCCTTCTGTCTCCAATGCCTTCAATTGCTCTTTGCTTACATACAAACATACATCCATAATACGAGAATTCCTTTTTTTTTTGCTGGGCGACCAAACATTATGGCTCATTGTCGTTAGTCATCTGCCCAGCACCCAGGCAATACCCCATCCCACATCCCACATCCCTTATCGCCCATTCCTCGTTCCCGTTCATTCAACCCTTTGAGCAAGTGCAACCTACGCCACTTAATTGCGTCTGCTCATTTAGTAATAAAAACAGGATTCATGCTTGGGCAAAAGCATGAGCCAACAACAAAGTGGACCTGACACAAGAGAGATTGTGGAATTCTGATGGGTGGTGTTGGGTGGTTTTGGGTGGTTTTGGGTTGTTGTTGTTGTTGGTGGTCCTCTGTGTGCAATGGAGGCTGCTTAACAGCTATGAGACTATGACTGTGACTATAACTATGGCTATGACTATGAATGAGTGCATTGAATAGTTTTTGTTCTCTTTTTTGTTCGTTCTTCATACAAATGTTTCCATTTATCATTTGCGTTTCCAACGACTTCTGTTTGATGCCTTTGAATAGATATGAATGGATATGAAGATTTGCTATCCTTAAAATGCCGAACGATAAACTTTGTATGCATTCCGTATTTCTTCGTCTCAAACGCATTAAAAATTCAAATCAAAATTTGTATGCAAATGCGTTTGAATCCAAAAATAAAGATGAGTTTATATGTATGTAGTTTATTCGCTATCATACCATATTCATCTATTATTCAGTCTCTATTGTGATATACCCTTGTCAAAGGTTTAATAGGAGGTATCCGACTAAGTAAGGCATATTTATTCTTAATATTAGCTGGATAAAAGTTTAAATATATTTCTTAAGCATATATCAATCTGTTTGTAAAGGGTATGTCAACTTCGAGCATCTTTGTTAATTTAAAGTTTTTCTTGGTTTTGTTCTCTATCTGTGTGTACTTTTTTATATTCCATAATCGGATTGTGCGTTGGGGCAAATTATTGTGTAGAATTTTGGTTTTCTTTTTTTTTTCATTTTCGCTTAATGCAAGCAGGCGACGGCGATGCCAGACGAGAGTTATGTTAAGTGTGGAGCGGAGAGGTGAGGTGAAGGGAGCAGACATTGAGGCAGCAGCATTTACTACTTACTACTGTTTTGCCTCTCCATTCTGCATGATTTTTACTCCACTTTGCCCCTTTGCCCCAACGGCCATTATAGCTTTTGTCCGCCTTGGCAATAAAAATGTCGTTCCGCAATAAAAATCGAATTGTTTCTGGCGTTTTCTTTTTGTGCTTTGCGCCTGACAGTTGCAGCTGCGCTCAGCCGTAAAGCGTACGCCCTTTTACACTTTTCTCCATTCCCCCTCCCCCCTATCAGCCTTTCTGAACCTAGGACAAGCTGGTGGGGAAATGCTCAACGAAACCTGAGACCCAGATCAAGCAAGCAGTTTAGGTTTATGTGAACCAGAACTTCGAATTGACTACGTTTTTGAAACTTAACAGCTGCAAAGGACTTTAACTGTCTCTATTACTCTCTACATGTCTCCACTCTCCCCCTTTCGGTCCCTCTTTGTCAACACACACATATGTATATCGTGGCAGGCAAATCTAATCAAAATGGCGCAAATTGCCGGATTTAGTTGAACTGACAAGACGCAGATTTATTTTCATATCCGAACATTTGTTTGCCACCATCGCGACACGCAAACTTAGATAAAGTTAACTCGTTTTCAAGTTTATATTGCTATTTGTTTTGCTTTTAAGCGCGTCTAACGCCTAAATCCATTCAATTCCAAATAAAACTTTAGCCTTGCATATGGGCAAAAGAACATGCAAAAAACACATTCGAAAACTTTTTAGTTCACCGCTTTTAAACAAAAAAAAAAAAACAACCAGCGCATTTATTGGCAACACTTAACGTTGCAACTGAAGGATAGGGGGGCAGGTACACTATCAAATTTTATGGCGTAAGTTTTTGGCCAAAAACTTGTAACCGAAACGACTTGGGCACAACTAATGTCCTTCCGATTTGATGTTACCCAGTTTAGCCACACTATCCAACCAAAGTTACATAGTTTTGTGCACCAAGAAATATTGCTGTTACTTTTTTTCGTCGTCTTCAATGCTTGGAAATGTTTTTATCGACTTTGACACTGAGTTAACTGAGTTGAAACCCAAACTTTCTAAAGAGGCTTATATTTATCCTATAATTATTGCTTCAAACAAAACAGATATTATTTTCGATTTGTTTACCAGAAACACTTTTTGGATCCTGTTCTTGTATTTCTTTCTTGCATTTTCAACATGATTTCAAATGGATTCAAACTTAAAACGAACGTTTAAAGCTAATTGAATGTTAAAGTAAAATAATATACATGCTGCTAAGATCATAAATTTTCGTTATATAGAATATTTTTTTTTGTCTAGCAAATGTCTTATTACCGCTGTCACCAACAAAAAACCTTTGCCATAACTTTTTATCTTTTTTTTTTTTGGGGGGGGGGGGGTTTGTTGATATATCCTTTCTTTTTGCATGTTTATGCCCAAGCTCGTAGCTGTATGTATTTATTTTGTGGATTTATTAAAGAGAAAGGGCTTCTGTTCTGTTCGTGTGTGTTTTTCAGGACAAGCACATAAACTTTGGCATTTTATATGCGTCGCGTCCAATAACCTGACGATGGGTTTTTTGGTTATTTTTGGCAGTCAATTTATTTTTAACATTCGCCAGCTGAGCTTCACGGTGCATTAGACGTGGCAGAGTGGCGGTTGTATGAGACGGGTTTCTCGACCTGTAAAAGCTTGGAACATTGAGAGAATATTTAACACTGAACATTGAACATTAGGCAATTGACCCATTTCCATTGTCCTCCAACCAAAAGCCACAAACCAAAGTGGCAACTAATAATGCAATAGACAGTTGCCACATTGCCACTTGGCTAGTGGAGTGTGGAGTGTGTTGCCTTCATAGTGCTTCCGGGTGCCTTCTTTGTTGCTTTGTCAGCTCGTGTACTCAGTTTCTTGGTTTCCGGTGACCAGACTTGAGGGCAACCTGACAACTTGGCGTGCCAAGTGAACTTATTTCTCTCTTTTTTTTAGGGATTCGATGCGCCAAGCTATCTCCTTCCTTCCATCCTTCCGTCTTGGTGAACCTTACCTCTCTCTCTCTCTCTCTCTCTCTCTCTCTCTCTCTCTCTTCTTACTTTTTTTATTTGTAGTAATATATTTTTATTTTTGTCTGTCTTTTAGTTGCATTGCTGGCAAATTGTTGTGTGTGTGTCCATAAAAACATGTTGTACACGTTCCTTGCTTCTTCCTCTTTCACTTAGTCCTTGCACATCGCAGGCATTGCTAGCATGCCATGTAGTTTGTGGTATGCTCAACGGCAACTGCAACTTCAACTGCAACTGTAGAAGCAGGAACCGAAACCGAAACAGAAACGGAGAAGTGTGAAATGGTCGCCACAGTTTGCCCCAAATGGTTGCGTTTAATTACACAAGTTTTTGCGCCAGTGCGCCTCATAATTTAGCTACGCGCTTGACACGCCTTTGGCTCCTCCGAGTCCTTCGAATCCTTCGAGCGAGCCAGCAGACCTTAAACTCCTTGAACATGAAGCAGCTCGCATATTAGTTTTGATAATTATAAATTGTAGTTGTACTTGATACTTGTTAACAGTTAAAAGTGCATCTACATCATGAATAAAGATATATATTTATTATTATATATATATATATATATATATATATATATATATATAGACTTAACAAATCTTTTCCTATATTTCAATACATTCGAATCTTATAACAAAACGTTAAACATACAAAAAAAAGTATTTTCTCAAATAACAATTCTGTAGACTAAACTTATTCCTTTGTGGAATCAAAGAAACATCCACAATTCTTTTCTTTTAGCAACTAAGAAACTTTTTCCATTTACCCTAAGGCAGTTTCAACTCAGGTGCATTAACTGCTTAAGACTTGGCTACTACTTTTGCCAGAACTTTTGCCCACACAACTTGCACAACTAATCCCTGGCTGCTGGTCATGTGTAACCATTAGCCAGTGCAAAAGAAGGAGCATTTCATTTAACAGCCGCTCGCAGCTTACTGTAAATTTAATTGAATTTCACAAGGTTGTCTTCCCACACTCAGCATGGTTTTTACCTCAATACTTTGTGCAAAATCTCTGCAAATTTCTACACTTAGCGAAGTTGTATTATTTATCAAATTGGATGCTCCACTTTATTTTTGTTTTGTACAAAATGGTCTAAGTTCTTTGAAGAATTAAGTACAAAAATGAATACAAAATATTTTTGAGATTATTGCAAGCATTGCACATTGCAGGAATCGGTCCAAACTATTTTGTTTTGTTGCAGTGTATTTTGTTAAGAGTGGCCGAGTGAAGAAAAAAAACAAAAACAGACCAATTGTAAAGAGAAAAAAAACACTTTTTGCGCATCTGTCTTAATTTATTTTCTTTTCTTACCTTCTTTTTTGCTCGCAGGTGCGTGCTATGGAGCAGCGGCTGAGTGAATGGCCAAAGCCCCAAGCACAACAACAACAACAGCAGCAGCAACAGCAACAACATTCACAGCAGGGAACAGCGACCAGTTCACCCATACATCAACAACAACAACATCAACATCATCAACAACAACAACAGGCAGTTGCCGCTGCAGCTTTAGCCGCTGCCTGTCAACAGAGTGTTTTGGCCAGCAGCACAACAGCAACAGCAGCAAACACAACAGCAGCAGCAGCAACAACAACGAATCTATTAGGCCAGCCCAAGATCGAGGCGGAGAAAGTGATTAACTCATTGGAGTATCAAGTGGAGGAGCAGCGTCAATTGCGTCTACATGACGCACGCCAGATCGAAGCCAAGGCAGCCAAGATCAAGGAGTGGGTGAACAACAAGCTGCGCGATCTCGAGGAGCAAAATCAGCTATTGCGCGAACAGAACATCAAGTGCAATCAGCAGCTGGAACTGCTCAAGAATCACATTGCCAATCAGTCGCAACGCCACAGCATTGTTGGCCCTGTGCGCAATAGTTTAAGCTTGGATGTGCAGGATTTCGGTAGCACAGCAGAGACGCGACGACGCAGCGAGAGTCTTGATCCACAGGAGATTATAAGCCGACCGTTGACCAGCTCATATCCGCATCATCAGCATCGACGCAATCTCTCAATGGAGCCGCAGGAGCTGGAACGTAATCTGGTTGCGGCCGTTGATGGTCTAACTTTGGCGCCACTCTCCAGCATCTCCAGCAAGGCAGCAACACAAACTACGGTATCAGCAGCAGGAGCAGCAACAGCAGGAGGATCAGCTGGTAGCACACGTCCCGATAGCTCCGATACGGATACAGCGCATGACTATGCAGAAATCTATACGCCCTCGTGCGAGAAGCTGCCTGCTTGGATGAAAAACAATCCGGCTTTAATGGCCAGCGGTGGCAATTCGAGCACCACAACAACCACAACCAGTGACGTGGGTGTGCCCAGGCCGCCGACGCCGCCGCTACATCGCTTTCCCAGCTGGGAGGCCAAAATCTATCAGGTGGCCAACGATGGACTCGCCGGCACAGCAACTAGTAATACAGCCAACAGCAATGTGAGCAACGAGAGCCATGCCAGCAATGACCCAACGCCAGATGTGCAGGATGGACACAGTCAGATGGGCACACTGGCGAATGGTAGATTGAGACATGGACCGGATGCAAATGGAACATTGGGCAGCAGTGGAACACCGGGCACACCGCAGCCAGCGCCGCCAATGACGCGGCAACAACAAACCGCCAGCGGCGGCTTCTGTGATATCTCTGTGCCCGTTTATGCCACAGTCAAGGGGCGTGCCTCACAAATCCGTTCGATGCCGTTCACGGGCGACTCCAGCGACGATTCGAGCGATGGTGAGGATCATGCCGTCATGCTCACACACAATTCGCACAACTCAACCAGTACGGACAACACGGAGACCTCGACATCCGGCAGCGCTTCGAGTCCCTCAAAAAGTCTAAAGACCTCCTCGAGTCTCAGTCCGGCAAAACGCAGTGGCTCCGAGAGCCCCAAAAATGCTAAGGCGCGTGGTATGTACAAACCCAAAACCTGAAACCCGACCCACCCCTCGCACGCGCCACCTGCCCCAGTAATTGAAATACCAGTATATGCGTAATGGTAGCGGTAGCGTTAGCTCATCAACAAAAAACAACAACAGCAACAACAGCAACAACCACAGCAACAAAAAACACTAACGATGCAGTAAAAATAACTTCACTTAACTAACAACCAATTATAATACTATCCTTTGCCTGCTTCTTTAATTTTCCTTAAGTTAAAATCATTTTCCTGTCCTAAAAATGTTGATCCAATAACTTCTTCTATCTAACAATTATCTTTATCACTCAACTATTAATGTGTAATAGTTATTAACTATTAACTGAATCCTTCCTTTGAATTCCTCCTTAAGTCTAATTGCATCTTTGCTTATATTCGTTTCCAAGTTGACACCAAAATATTTTCAAGATAAGTTTCTTTTAAATCTTTTCTTTTAATGCTTTTTGTCTTCAACTATATTTGTCAAATATTATTTCTTGCTAGCATTTTAATTTTCTTTTTTCCTGTATCCCAAGTCCTTTTTTCCCGCATCCAATAAAGCTTGCCTTAAAGCTTGAGTATTTGTTCCTCACTCCCAATTTTTAAGCCAAAAGCAGCCGTAATTAACTCTATGACAACTACTAACATGTTATCCGTATTTTAACAACATCAAACTGGTTGCATCTCCTTCTTCGCCTCGCCTCGCCATCCAACTTCCACACAATGTCTCTTGTTGTGCGGGCCCTTTCATTTGCAAAACAACCAATGACCACTAATAACATAACCAACATTTACAATTCGCTCACCATTAACTACACACACACTCCCACATAATTACACACAAAAAACGAAAACAACAACAACAGTTCACACACGCACATCCACATTACAACAACAATCACAACAACAACAACACCCACACCACCATTATCAGCATCATCAGACATTGCCACACCCACAAGCGCCAGCGTTGGCGCCCGTGCACAAAGTACAGAGCACGCTGCCACGCCTACATACGCCCACTGGCGCGCAGCTGACGCAACTGCGCGTGAGCCCCCACATGCGTGGCACAGTAATTTCAGATCTTTCCTTTGAATCAGGCCTCTCCGATGACTACGCCCTGCCACCCGATGCCGTTTCCGAATCCACATGCATGGACGCCTCGATGCCATCGCTATTGATGCGCCAATCCTACGTTGATTCGCCCAGCAAGAAACTCGAGTCGCTCGAGAAGGTTCGAATAGTTTCAAAAAATCCAAAACTCTTCAGCTAAATATTCATCGCTAACTGTCGCTCTCTCTCTGTTTCTGTTATTCCCTGTAGATGGGTCACCTGGCCAAGTTGGGTGGCAAATTGAAGACATGGCGCAAGCGTTGGTTCGTCTTGAAGAATGGTAGCCTCAACTACTGGAAGAGCCAGCACGATATACAGCGCAAGCCACAGGGACAGATCCAACTGGACGAGGCTTGCCGCATCAGTCGGGCGGAGGGTGCCTCCACCTTTGAGATCGATACGGGCAAGAAGGTGTATTATCTGACAGCCGACACGCATGCCACCATGGATGACTGGATACGTGTGCTGCAAAATGTGCAACGTCGCAATGCCACCAAGCTGCTGCTTAGCCGCGACGATCAGAAGCCCACGGTGCAGGGCTGGGTGACCAAGGTGAAGAATGGACATGCGAAGAAGTGCTGGTGCGTGCTGCTCGGAAAAATGTTTCTCTACTTCAAAGCGCCCGTGGAGACGGTAAGCTGAAACGAACATTTAGTACATCCAAGTTGGATACTTATGGTGTATTATCCTTTTTTCAGAATCCATTGGGTCAGATCAATATGCGTGATGCGCGCGTAGAGGAAGTGGAGCATGTGTCCGATTCCGATTCGGAGGAGCGCGAGGATGCCGCACAGGATCCGGCACGTCTCACTGTCGCCATCTATCCGGCACATCAGGGTCCCACCTATTTGATTCTATCCGGCAAACCAGAGCGTGACAATTGGTTATATCATCTGACAGTCGTCTCTGGCGGTGGACCCAGTGCGGGCACACAGTACGAGCAGCTCGTGCAGAAGCTAATGGAAACCGATGGAGATCCAAGTAAGTTGAATAAGAAGAGTTCTTCCAATGATTCTCTTACCTCAATTTCTATTCAATTTATTTTAGATTGTGTGCTCTGGCGTCATCCCATACTGCTGCACACCAAAGATACAATCACAGCCCCACTCTCCTCAATGCACACGGAGACTATGCAGCCAGAGGCCATTAAGCTATTCAAGGTATTAACTTAATATAACTGGCACTTTGAATATTAGAAATTCGAATAACATTTCACATTTTCACAGAGCATTCAGTTGTTTATGTCTGTGGCTGTTAATCAGCCTGGCATTGATTACCATGTGGTGCTCGCCCAGAACGCACTGCAGCATTGTTTGGACATGCCGGAGCTACAGACCGAAATGATATGCATTTTGATAAAGCAAACCTCCCGACATATGGGTCAGAAACTAAGTGTCGGTGTCCAGGTAAACAAGAAACTGGGCAAGCAAACGCGTGTAAGTTTTTAAGTTGCAAAGCTTCTTATCCTTTAAATTGCTATTTTAGTTGTGTGTCCATTTTCCCAATTAGTTGTTAACATTCTCATTTCGAATTGTTTTTGTTTTTGTATGTATTGTCCTTGACTAATCTCAATGTACATGTCTAGCACGTCGCCCAACGATTCCGTATCGGAGTGAAGGCAATATTTAAAAGCTCAAAATAAGCTTTTACTACTTATTTTTTCAAACAACTTAACTGTCACACAGATCTCTTATTTACTCATGTACACCATCCATCATTAAACAAAATTAAATATAAAAAAAAATACACCTTCAGTCAAATCAAAAGCTCGCTCCTAACAGCGTAAGCTTTCCTTTAATGCAGCTTTCAACCTTACCCAAAAAGTACATGTTACTAGGTATCGTATGTCAAAATAGTCCCATTAAAAATTCGTTATTCACCTTTATTTTGATTGCTTTCGAAATTATCGCTTTTGTAAAAAGAATCAGCGACATTATGCCAGCTTAAAAACAAAGCTTTGCTTAAATTTAAAACAAGCTTCCGAACGCTTTACACTCAATGACAAACCTAATACATAAGTTAATCATATTAACATACTTATACGATATCATACTCTAACATTACTTTATTCACATACTTTTCTGCATGTTCTCATTGTCTTTTGATCCTAACTTATTGTGCGTATTCGATTTGATTTCTCTTGATTTTTTTTTTTATTTGTCATTTCAAGTAGTGAAGAGACAATAAATTTCCCCCATAACTGTCATATTTTATCTTTGCTCAAAATTTGTGTATGTGTACATAGTATATATATATTATAGCTCTATTCACATACATACATACTATAGGAACATACATCATATCAAAAACTTTAAACAAACATCAGTAAAATACAAAAAAAAACTTACTGTGAATATTATATTCGTGTTTATAGTTTTCTCTGATTCTTGTTGATATATTAGCTCTGTATAAAGTATTTGCTGTAAATTTCATACATACCATAACATACTCTTTATGTTTACATTGTAAACTATACTTTCCTTTACAAACAAACAAACAAACATATATATACTTACAACATAACAAACTTTATCTACAAACAAACATAAAAACATAAGATCAATCTCAAACGAAACTTTTTAAAGAAACACGCTAAGAAAAAAGTTCACTTGGACTTTAAATATACGGATATTGTAGGAAAGTTACGTTCATGCTTATAAATTTGTAAGCAGAAAAACTTTCTTTCATAGAAGGAACAATACGAATACATACATCCAAAAGATACAATACTGCAATCGAACCACCAAATAAACAAATTAGGCAACCACAGTTACTCTTACGCAACCACATTAATAAACCACACCAACTACTTCCACTCTACCTTATTTTCACACACATACAATCACACAAACAATCGCTCTTGCGCAACGTTATCTGAACAGCAAACACTTGTGTTATCGATCTAAATCGATAAATTGTTAATTACTTTTAAGTTTGCCCGGAATAATCGTATGTACATATACTACATTGTGCTCGTATTTGTCTTTATCATTGTTGAACTCTCTGTTTATGGTTTGATCCATTATGTTGTTCAGTTTGCTGCTTTCTTGTTTTCTATGGCTTTGAATGTTACGCATTATTCATCAAGTTAACTTGTTTCGCTTTGCAAAAAAAACAATCATAACAAAAAAAATATCAAGAAAACAACTTTTGTAAAGTGTGTGATACATGTGTTATATGTTAAACCACTTCACGTTAAAAAGTGAAAACAAAAAAAACCAAAAATCCAACATTTTGACAGCTTAACAAACAAAAATTGATCAGCGAATATTTTTTGGCTTTTCTTCTATTCTTCTATTCTGTTTTCATTTTGGTTTTTGAAACGTGTTTTCCGTTTCGTTTGTATGTGTATCGAACCGAATCCAATATCGATTAACGATAACCGCAAACCCGTAAATACCAACCGTTTACCAACATTGTACCGTACCGACGACGAAATTTACAGCAACTACTATTGTGCGCCACCCAAAGCCTGTTCACCTGTGATACCCAACAGGCTGGTCAAGCTCAAGCCAACGGCAGTTCGCCCACTTCGATACAGGTATGAGGGGAAATTTGTCTTGTCATTCCATAATCGGTATGCGATAAGCAATTAACGACACATGACATATAGTATTTGGTTTATGTCGTGTGTCTCAAGTTCAACATTTGCTTTTATTTTTACTTAGTAGAGTTGCCTAATCCAAAAATCCGTCTTTCCATCTCCATAAACTTTAACCTTACTCATCTCTGTTTATTATTTCTCTTTTATACTTGAGCAGGCTCCTGTACCAGCGCCCATTATCGATTGCAAGTCAAATCCGCCCGCCTACAGCTTTGTCCAGGGCTGGCAACTGTTAGCCTTGGCCGTCTCATTATTTGTGCCCAAGTCTAGTCGTCTGCTTTGGTATCTCAAGCTGCATTTGTCCCGCAATGCGGACACCAAAACAGAGACAGGAAAATACGCAGCCTACTGTGAGCGTGCACTGGAGCGAACCCTCAAGAATGGAGGACGCGAGACGAAGCCATCGCGCATGGAGGTCCTTTCGATATTGCTGAAGAATCCATATCATCACTCCCTGCCGCATGCCATACCCGTGCACATGATGAATACCACCTATCAGGTAAGAACTTACTAGTTTAGGAGTGAAACATATGTATTCAAACTCATTTCACTTTTCAGGTGGTTTCCTTCGATGGCTCTACCACAATTGAGGAATTTCAAACGACTCTCGCCCAGGAGCTTGGTGCTCGTGATGCCACAAATGGCTTTTGCCTGTTCAGTGACGATCCCATTGAAAAGGATCTGGAGCACTATCTGGAACCGCTAGCCAAGCTGTGCGATGTGATCAGCAAGTGGGAAACAGCGTTGCGTGAGAAGGGCTCCGGCAAGTTTGAGAACTCGCGCGTGATTCAGTTGAGCTACAAGAACCGTTTGTACTGGAAGCACACCATCAAGTGCGAGACGGAGAAGGAGCGATTACTGTTGTGCTACCAGACAAATGCCCAGATAGTGCAAGGTCGTTTTCCACTCTCGCGTGAGCTAGCACTCGAGCTGGCATCGCTGATGTCCCAGATCGATATGGGTGACTTTACGCACGAGAAGTCGCGCGATGTTGGACTCAAGGCTCTCGATAAGTTCTACCCGTATCGGTATCGGGATGCCTTGGGCGCCGATCAGCTAAAGGATGTACAGGAGATGCTCATATCGAAATGGACGCTGCTCAAGGGACGCTCAACGCTCGACTGTGTTCGCATCTATCTGACCTGTTGCCGCAAATGGACCTATTTCGGTGCCTGCCTCTTCCAGGCCAAGCCGCGTCAATGCGAACCGCATGCGGCTATCAATTCGCCCGTCGCCTGGCTGGCCGTTGCCGAGGATGCGCTCAATGTGCTCGAGCTGTCGACAATGGCGCCGGTAGCGCGTTATCCCTATAGCACCGTGATGACATTTGGTGGCTGCCAGGATGACTTTATGCTTGTGGTGTCGCACGATGATGGCACCTTAGCCGGTGGCTGTGAACAGAAGCTACTCTTTGCCATGAGCAAACCAAAAATCCTGGAGATCACCCTGCTTATTGCGGACTATATGAATGCTCTGGGACATACGGTGCCAGGTACACCACAGATGAATTCCCTGACCCGCAACGGTTCGCATCGTTCCTTGCGCACCTCGCAGCGACCTGGAGTTGGAGCTGTTGCTGGTGTTGCTGGCCTCACTAGCCTTACGGTTGTCGGTGTGGCCGGCAGCATAACGGGCTTCTCCACGAATGCAACGACAACGGCACACAATACGCTCAATTCGCATGCAACCCACACACTGAACTCAACGCATTCGCATACGTTGAGCAGTTCGCATCATGGTGTTGCAAGTGGTGCTGGTGGTGGCAGTCATCAGGGTACACTTAACTCACAGACGGCTGCCCATCATCATCATCATTCACATTCACATCCGCATCCGCATCAACCGGACATATTGAAGAGTACGCCCGATCATCAGCGCATCAAGTGAGCTTGGAAAGCGGATCGTGTACAGGAATAGTACCATATACATACATGAATACAATACATACATATGCATAAATACTATTAAACACAGATAAAAGTAAGACAGATCCATAAAAAACAACAAAGCTAGAGCTAAGTGCTTCTTTCTCAGCCAATTCGTCTGTACTTTTAGCGCTACTCAACACTACAAGATAAAAAAAAACAAAAAACAACAAAAAAAGGACGTTCTTTCCTAAGCTAAGCTAATTACGGTATTCGTACTCTAAACACATACAACCATAAACATACATACATATATTATAAAAAGTTTTTTTTTTTTTTAAATAGATCTAAGTCGTACCACGCGTTTGGTACATAAACATATATATACACTATTAACAGTATAAACGTCTGTATTTCCTTTTTTTTTTATTATTTAAATTTTTTCTAATTATGTGATTTTATTGTGTGCAGCAATTTGTACAAATTGTTTTGCGACAATGTTTTGCGCAGGGTTTCTAGCACTTTTTTCACATTCTTCTGCTCTTACCTACGTACATGTAATATTCTCGAAATAAATTTACAATTCTTACATTCTTGCTATTTAATGCTTCGTCATGAATCTCACTTTGTCCCTCCATGCTCAAAAACTGCCATTCGAATGTAGAACAAAAATTATGACAACTACAAACCAGGATAACGGAACAAGCCAAAAACAAAAACAAGAACAAACATAAGCTAAAGCAATATCTAAATAAACATTAGGGTTACTCATGAGCAGCAGGGTGGAAGAATTTACAATTGTAGAACCATATTTTGTATAGCATTTTCATATCCAGATATGAAATAGGTTTTTTTTTTTGTTTTGTCATGAAAACAAAATAGCTCTAGTTGAGGAGTTAGAAAAGATGTAGCATACTTAGATTCAAGATACGAAACGAATACATAGAATAAAGAAACCATAATCTTATTATTTCTGCTCTTGTCTTACTTACTAGTTTATGCGTATAGAGCACAAGACATACTATATTAATGTTGCCTACATATTAAACGATTTTTTTTTTACTTTGTATATTCTTTTTTATTTATTTTTAAAGTTGTATTGAATTTTCCGTGCTCTCAAACACATCCCATTTCACAGCGAAATATGTTTGTTTTTTTACCTAAAAATACTAAAAAGTTGAACAAGTTATACTACGAGTAAATTAACAAATAGCCAACCGAACACAGCCAGAGCTTCTAGTAAAAAAATAAACAAAAATTAACAAAGTAATGCAAATAGAGCAATTGCAATTGATAGGCATGAACAAAAAAGAAAAAAAAAAATTATACACATATATTTAAATAAATATTTGCAGAACAATTATTCCATGTCCTACTTAGAAAAAGTCACAACAAAAGAGAAAAAAAAGGCATAGCACTTGTAAGTCCGTAAGAGGTCACAAAAAATAAACATATATACACATATATAGACTTTTTTAAATTTATTTAAAATTTATATTTCTGCAACATAGTAATTGCTCCGATTGGTAATTTTAACTGAGTATTTCTCAAAGCGCTTTTGAATATATTTTTGAATTCTGTTGAAGCAACTGAAAATTCATATAATACATATAAATATATAAAAATATATATAGTCGCGTACCCGCATATATATTTAACATATGAAAATTATACAAGAATTAAATTTATAAATGTGTAAATGAAGGCAGCGCATTTTTTTCCTAATTGTAAAAAATTTGATATTAAAAATTTATATGCAACATCGCAAAATCGAAAAGCGGCATTCAACTATATATACACACAATAACATGCATGCATATTTGTCAGCACAGATATGGCAAGTAATAGGAGAATATATCATCAATCGAAACGAAAGGAAATATATAATGGAAAAATTAATCATTAAACTACAGCAAAAAGCAAAAAAATATATATATCTAAAGCATTTTCACTGGGTTTTGGGAATTAAAATGGAATACCGCCAAGTTAATCTAACTTATTATCATATACAAAAAAGATTTTTGTTTCTTAATAATTGATGTAAATTGCCTAAATTGTATTTTATTGATGCTATTGAATACCATCCGTCCGTCATCATACATTATAATGATCATATACATATTTTTTACACACATTTTTATAATTTACAATTTTTTTCCGCTCCATAAAAAGATTATTTTGCATGCAATAAAATTCAATACGTAATGCAAACAGCAAAACCAATGAAATACGATACGAAATAAAGTCATAAACGGAAGTCAATGGAACTATTGTGTATTATCGCTGGTTCATGAAGTCGTTCAACGCTCATGGTATGTGTTTGTGTATGTGGAAATAAAATATAAACCCGAAAACAGAAGGTAAATCATAGCAAGTGCGGCGCATGTCAAAAATGCCTGCCCCCAGTTTAGTGAATATTATTATCTAGCTGTTGATGTTGTAGTTGTTGTTGTTGTATCTTCTTTCACACTTTATATAATATTTTTTTAAATGTCTTTTGGCCTTTGTAACGAGCAGCACATTTGCTGCCGCTTTGTTGCTGTTGCTGCTGCTGCTGCTCCATTCACGACGTCTATGACAACAACAACAACAACAGCAATCATCATCATCGGCGCGTCGCAAACCACGCCAATTACAATTAACAATTAACAACTAATGCGACTAACGTACGTACATAGTATGTATATATTACAGAACCCAAAAGTATAGTATAAACACTAGAAATATAGTGCCAACAGCGGCCGCCTTCACGTACATCGATTTGCGATTCAGCAATTTGGCATCCTTTTTATACTTCTGCGACATCATCGACAGGTTTTGCGTTTTTGTATCCAGCTCTGTAAGCCAAAATATAAGTGAACCAATAAGTAACTGTGTTATAATTCGATAAGTTATAATTCGTTACGCACCCGCCAAAACAGTGCCACGTTGCAGCACATCATCAATATTTTGGACCATGATGCGTTGCACATCTTGCAGCTGTGTATTGATGTTGCTGATGTTGCGTCTACGGTCGGTTAATTGCTTTTTCGCCTTTTGTATGTACACATCGAACTCGATGAAGGCATAGGGCCGTGTCACCGAGTTTACACGTCTGCCATAGTTTGTGTGAAACTCCTGTGCCAAATCCTCCAGATAGTTGAATGCCAAGCGTTTTGAATACATTTTATCAACCATTACCAAGTAGCAAACATCGTTTTCGATAAGATAGCTGTGATCGGGTGCGAAGTCGATGCGATTGTGCGATGATTCAATGAAAGAAATAGTTGTTATTGGGTCAATTCGAAAATTTCATCATTTCATTTACATTTTACTAATGCATTTATGCTTCATGCATTATTTACTCACTGAAATAGATATGGTCCTGTTTCGATGCTGCTGCGTGCCGGTGAGTGTGTACCAAGCTTTCGAAATAACATTTTCGCTTGATTTTGATAGTCCAAGATGCTGCGTCCGCTCTATAAACGCATGCAAAAAGTGAAAGTGTGTTTATTTAATATGCATGGATATGTGTGTGTGTGTGTGTGTGTGTTTGTGGTCATATGTATGTCAACTCACCTGCTCATCTTCCTGCATGGTACCCACCAGTGGCAGTCCATCTATGACACGGGCAATCATAGTTAACAACGCCATCTCTCTGGACGTCTACAACTTGGGCAACCTTTAGGCGAATGTGTTGTCTTTTTTCTGTGGCTGTGTGTTTGTGCAGTTGCTGCTGCTGCTGCTGCCAGTCGAGTGTGGCCACGGCTACAGTTTATTGCGGCTGACTTTCCACTTCGTTTGTTGTTGCCGTGGCCCCTACTCCGCAGTGCTAACCGCTTAAATCAGTTGCTATTCCTGTACTTGTTGGTATTGCTGTTGCCACCAACTTTCATTCGGAGCCTGAAATGAATCCGTATTTATAAACCGTTTAATTGTTTACCGCAGCACTTTGCCTTACTTCTAGTTTGTATTTAAAGCATAAACTATGTTAATTTGTTGTCAAAATAAAGTTCCTGCACTATATCAGTTAAATATGCGAAATTATGTTGTGTGAGCTGCACTGAATCGTATTTTTGTGTTGCTGGAAACACGTCAGCGACTGGCGCTGGCCCTGTCAAATAGCGATATATCAACTATCGTTCAAATGTGTATCGATGTGTGCGATAGCACCGATAGTCAAATGTGCGCGCCATGCCAATTCAAATTAATCTGCAGTAAATATTAGGTTAGACTAATAAGTGTTATAAAGTTTTAACGATTAATTAAACAACTGCTCAAAGTGGCAAAAAATGAATTGGGCTTTTCTTTTTTTTATAACTTTGGGATTTTTTTTTAAGCCAAAATATTATTTAAGATGACTAAGTTATGTTAAAAAGTGGACTGAGTAAAAAAAAAAATAAAAATGTTTATTTTTAATACTTATGTTAGTCAATATCATGCAAGATACGATAAGATAAGGTATGCGAAAGACTACAGTAAAAGTAGCGAAGTATGTTAAATAACGTAAGTGGTCTTTCTCGCTCTAGCATATGCCTGTCTCGCTCTTATACGTACAAAAAATACATAAATTTGGGTTGGTTAACTTTATTTAATAAGTATACATATTTTCATTAATTTCTTTAACATATATGTGTGTGTGTAATAATGTAAGCCCGTTTGTGGTCTGCTTGTTGAATTCAAAATCAGGCGGAATGCAGGCCATGGCTTGGCCATCTCTTAAATACGCTTCGATTTCTTGTGCTGGCTGCTGCTCTTGGTGCTTTTGCTGCTTCTGGTGATTGTGAAACTGCTGCTGCTGGTCCACTAGGCGGCCTGCACCGATTGCTTCTGAGAGGAGCTAATCTTATCGCCCAAGCTAAGTGCCATGCCCTGTGGATAATATAACGAAGGGATCAGTGTCTATTAAAATTAAACAAAACCCATATTTAACCCACCTGACTTTTGGCGCGTATACGTATGTGGCCGGTTACCTTCGAGTCGGGATCATCGACGGGCTTCTCAATGCTCAGATTGGCCAAGGCGTTCTCACCAAAGATCGATCTGCAAAACGATAAGTTGTTACAGATTGCTGGCTAGACTGACTGTTAGTATCAAATACGTACTTGGCATACATATTGGCGGCCATAAAGCCGCATTGGCCGGATAGCGCCTTTTCTGGCGTCAGGCACTTCATGTTGGTGCTCTTTAGCAGGTGCTTGAGATACTCGTGCAAATCTGTGAAGCTGGTGTTAACCGTGACCTTGTTCTCCCACTCAAAGTCCTGCCACATCTGACGGAACTCAGTGTCTGTGCAGCTGGCCGGTATGATGTAATCCATGATGTCAATGTGTATGGTGTTGAGTACCACGACGTTTGTGTTAAGCGCCGTATCATAAACTGCAAGTCGACATTGTAGCGATATGGCAACCAGATAGAGAAAAACTCAATTCCACTTACCTATATTGCCAAAGATAATGCCATTCTCCGTGGAAGAGACCTTCACATTGGCCTTAATGTTGCAGAAATCGTGTGGCGCCAATACCACCGGATGTGGACGCTCCACTAGTTTTAGATCGCCCAATGTGGCCAGCTCCAATGTGCAGTTCTGCAATGTGTCATCTAGTGCCAAGTACAAGCACAATTAGAATTATGACTGTCAAGAAATATTGCTAAAAGAATAACTTACTTGTCTGGTTGACAATCAAAACGTCCAGAACAATGTCGTACTGGTTGACATTGACGTAAGCTTCAGCATAGACCGGATCAGAGAAGCCTGTTAGCTGCGTGACCTTGTTGAGTTTGTTGTTGGGTGAGGACATGTCGCTAAGCTGAGCGGTCTTGGTGCCAGCCAATGCTTGATTTAAACTCGACTCGAATACATTCTCACCGAGCTGATTGTCACGTCCGTTGGATAGCTGTGCGAACAACACCGGCGAATCTGGCTGCACTTTGGCTGTGGCACGCTGTTTTTCCTTCTGCATGCGCTGATCCTCCTCCTGCTGCGCATCCAGCATATTGCCCAGTGCAATGCGGCAGTCGTGCATAAACACAGCAACGGCTTCCGGTGTGCGGTCGCTAAGCGTGCGCAGGCAAACCATGATGCGATCGGAGTCATCATATGTGATCGGCTTGCTGGGAAAGCCAGACTTACCTAGATGCAATATGGAGCTCATAATGAGCATCACCTGTGTGGTGAGACGATTCTGTGTGCGTGCATCTGATTGCATCTTCACGTAGCGTAGCGCCAGCTTCGTTAACGTTGATGATAAAGCGGCACCAATGAAGAAATCTCCATCCATTAAATACTGGCGCAGTGGTGGACGCTTCTCCTTCTTGGCAACGCTGCAGACGAACAAATGAATTATAAATATATAAGTTTGAGTACGTATTTTCTGACGTATACTTACGGTGCTAGGCTGTAGGCACTCTGTGTGGCATACGTGCCATCTGAGGTGACCTTATTGGTGCTGCTGCTGGTTGCGGTTGTAGTGCTGCTGCTGTTGCTACTGTTGGTTGCCTCGCCGCCAGTGGCGGTTGTGCCTTGTTGCTGCTGCTGCTGCTTTTGCTCTTCGGTCTGGTCACCAGCAAGCCGGCGTTGCTCGGCATCTACCATAGGTATCTCACCGAGTGTCTGCTGTATGGCAGCCACAACTTCCAGAATCTGCGCATCGGCTTCCACGTACTCGCCCAGTATCCAGACAGCGGCACGATGTATTTTCGATGTTTTTATATGTGGGAATGCCTCAATCAAATGCTTGATGATTAGTTCACGCAGAGCTGGGAACTTTTGTATGGCCTCGCGTATAAAGATCAGAACATCGACGGCGGCCAATTCGTTTGTATCGGAGAGGAACTCCACCAGCACGGGTATAACATTGCTGGCCACATCCGGGAACTTGATGGAGCACGTGTGCAGAGTTCTCACCAACAGCTGACGATATTTGCCCGTGTCTTCATGCTCCACATTGTGCGTCTTGGCCACCTCCTTCTGCAGCACCTGTACCATTTCGTTGATGTTCCGCGAATAGACCAGATCCATGGCCAGTGCGAGAGTCTTGCGACGCACCTCAATGTCTGGGGCGGCAAGTACACGCAGCACATCCATAACCAGATCCTGCATGACCTTCTCCATGTTCTCGTTTTCCTTCATGGCAATGAGACGATCCAGCACAATAAGCTTCACATTGTTGTCGCTCTCCTTGACGATTAGCTCAATGTAGCAGCCGGCGGCAGCTTTAATTGCTGTGGGCGCCAGCGAGAGCGTGATAAGAGTGCCAGCCGATTCGTAGCGTACTGCATTTGAGGATGAGTTAAGCAGATTGTAGATGCAGCGTATGAAGCGTGAACGCTCGGCGGGATTGGCGTGGCACACCTTATAGATCAACTCGACGATGACGAGCTGCAAAATGTCGCCAAAGCTCTGCACCTGATCAATGCACGATGCCAGATAGTTAAGGGCACGCTCCTGGTCGGCATGGAGCAGCATGAGGAAGGCGTTGCGCTTGCACGACATATCCTGCTGCGTGTCCAAAAAGGTTGCAATAAGCTCGGGACCATCCGGCACCAACCAATCAAAGTTCTTGTATATTGTGAAGATGGCTAGGACTGCATTGCGGCGCACATACGAGTGTCGATGATCCAGACAGGCGCGAATGGCCGGCATCAGGGGCTCCAGCAGCTCGGGCTCCTTGAGCTTGCATAAAAAACGCAACGTAGAGCCACGCAGAAACTCATTTGGATGTTGCAAATCCTATGTCAAAAATCAGTTTCGTCACTTGATTTTAGTTATGAATGTAGTTGATGGTGGTGGTAGACTTACCTTGCGATAGGCATCGCACACAAGTATCATCTCTTGAAGCAGTTTGCCATCGGCAGAGGTTTTCGGTACAATTTCCCAGAAGATGAGCAAAAGCTTCTTAATTGTGTGATTCTGCACGGGCAATACGAAGCGTATTATGGTCATGATGAGACCGGGATAACGTTCACCATTCAACAGCAGCTTGATCACCTTCTTGAGCGTCTCAATTTTCACATTCGTGTCGCCTTTCTCAAGATCTTGCTTTAGCTGCATTTCGTTCGGCACCTCGAGGTCCGGCGAATTGATGATTGTGTAGCACGGCACTTGTGTCATCTTTGCTGCAAACTAACCAGCAATGCTGTCCACGATTTATAATTTAATAATAATTCAATTGTAATAGTAATTGTGTAATTTGTTACTAATTTATTTCACTGTTTGCCTCCCAATATGCAATTCACTTGACGTGTCATTTGTTTCGAGGCACGAAACTAGGTGTGACCAGCTTTCTGCATTGTATGACTATTGCGAGTCGATATGACCGATTTTGCGTGTGTAGCAGTTTATTGTAACCAACTACCGCCAGGTGGTGCTGTGCACGGTTTAAAGAAATCGCTCTCAGCGTTGCCAGTTGGCGGGTATTTCAAATAACAATTTAAATGTGTACATTATTGTTTCTAGAACATACTTGAGACTTTCAATTAGGCTTATCGCTTCACTGCCTATGCCTGTTTTCCATCTACATTTTTGTCCATGCAAAACCACAACAATAAATGTCACTTTAAATTGCTTGTGCTATTGATTAATATTACCCAAACACCACTGGGAAAGTCCCGTCACGCCTGTACGACGTGCCCTGTTTTTCAATTGACCTCTTATACAACAAGTACAATAAATGCATATAAAATACTAATAAGCATATGCACATTTAGAAGATTACTACGAAAAATAGCAAATCAAACCAAGTGCATAGTTAGTGTACTGTTATAAGAGCAACATTTAATTGGTTCAACTCGGTACCCGGCCCATCAAAAATAGCAACAACAATAGAAATAGCAGCAATAGCAATAATAGCAATAAAAAAATTCATAATTAAGTTTGCCCCCTGCGATAATATATGAAAGTAGGCGTTTTAGAATAACTTTTGTGATCTTGTTTACCAGACTTTTCCAGCAAATTTCATTTAGCTTCGTTTATAAGCCGTCTGCCCGCCCACCACAAACAATAGACAATTCGTTATGTGGTCCTCCCTCCTTCCCTCTTTTGCACCAGCATCAACCAACTCTCCCGAGAGAATCGCCCGCGCATTTGCATTTTAAATAGATCGCAAAAATATATATTCGCAAAGGGGCTTCGATGGGGTAGCCTGTTGCTGGCTTTGTGGGATCTACAAAAACCGGCTTTGACGTGCAAATAAATCAACTGTTAGATCAAGCAAAAAAAGCAAATAGGCAAACTAAAGCTAAAGTTGTTTCTCGTTGTTTGTTGCTTCGTGCCTACTCTCCTCCTTGTAGGTCGGATCAAGTCAAGTACCAGAAACTAATAGATAGAAACTGCGCTAGACATGTATGTTTGTACTTAGGACACACACATTGAGTTCGCGCTGAGTTTGGCCTAAGTGCTTAAGTTGCATTAATCAAATCAGTAACGACCAATTATATTGAAGGCAGTGCTACGGTCTAACCGACACAGCTCTGCGATAACCTGTTTTATTTTTTATTTTTCAACAAAATAATCTATAAATATATATGTACAACAGATGTATATGCGATATATGTATATGTATGCTAACAGATATGGAAATGTCCAGCTCTAAACTTTTTCAGAGAATTGGTAAAAGTGGAAAAAACACAAAAAGAATTAGGTTAAAATTATGCCTTGTAGAAACTAAATGTATCTACATTGTAAAATTATGTTCTGAAATTTCCTACTAGTCATACTTCTCTATTTCAGTTCATACTCAAAACAAACGACTACAAGAAAACTTAAGATGGAATTGACTGAATTGATAATCACATTTTGAAAATTCATTTGGAGAGATCACTGTACTAATTATCCAATATGATTTTTGTCTAACATGATTGAGTTAAGCTCTAAACACAACTTGATAAACTCGTTCCCAGTTTTTTAGAACAGAAAGCAAGTTTTTTCTAATTTGTTAATAACTTAACCTAGATAGACCATATCGTGACTTGTTATACCAAGTTTTCTTTAATTCTCTTTCCTTGACTTAACCTTTCTTCTGTACTTCCCCAATGAGTACATCCATAATTGACATTAAAACAAACAAAGCTTGATCTAGTCTAATCTAATCAGTAGGTTCACTCACATGCCCAGCAACTGTATCGTAGCGCAGATCTCAGCTTGGTTGGGAAGAACCCTCCACCGATCGGTCAAAAGAGCTCGAGACATATATACAAACTTACTTATACATTTTGTTTTTTCATTGTGGCTGTTGCTTAATGGAAAGATCACCGGCAATCAAAACATTGACGCTCGTTGCAGTTCAACAGAAAGAGATAGAGAGTGGGAAGAGAGAGAATTGGAAGTGGAAGAAAAGAACCAAACAAAACCAAACACAACAAAATCAGTCAAATGCGAAAAAAACCACAAAAAAAACAAAACTAAATAACAAATAAAGCAAGCAAAGCACATCAAGCAAGTGATGAACGACCCTTGTGGAAGGGTGGGGGGGTTCGGGGTTGTCAGGTTGGCTCGGTTATCTATAAAAAGAACCGGCCGGCAAGCTGAGCTCCACAGTTGAGCTAGAGAGCGACGAGAAATGGCATCAACAACAATGAATCGTATTTTGTTGTCAGCGGCAACGCTTCTACTGATGTTCCACTGCAGCCATGGAGCCGCCGAGGAACCCATCTGTAAGTGAACCCAACCACCACCAGGATTTAAGAATGTTCGGAGCTTATGCATTCATATTCTCTATTGCAGATCGTTTGTGTGTGCCTCAAATCTATATGAGCGATTGCCAGAAACTGTTGGCGGATCCATCGGAAGCTGGCATACGCATGGAGTGCGTTTCTGGACGGGATCGCGTTGATTGTTTGGAGATGATTGAACAGCGCCGTGCCGATGTGTTGGCCAGCGAGCCAGAGGACATGTATATGGCCTATCATCGCAAAAACGAGGATTATCGTGTCATCTCCGAGATACGCACCCAGGACGACAAGACTGGTGAGTGTTTCTTTCATGGTGTAGTGAACAAATGAATCAATTAATAATAGAAAGTGCATAAAAGAACCCAGTTATGTTGAATTTGTCAAGATCACATTTAAGGAAACATTTCACTATCGCTTAAATCGATAACTTTCAAATTCTCAAAGATTCAAGATTCACCTGTGTACGTTTGTATGTTTGTAGTTCATTTTGTTCCATGACAAAGAACTTTGCTTTAGACAAAATAGGCAAATCAAATAAGCAGAAAGAGTGGTGCTAATTGTTGAGTAATCAACGTTAACGAGGTAAATTTATTAACAAAGAAACTAACGCAAATAGCAGAATCTCTCCCAAACTGCTCTACTGTGTCATTCTATAGGGTATTTTAAATAAAACCATTTAAACTTAAAGGAAACTTCTGGCACCGTCTTGTGTCTAATGTTAGATAAGCAGTACCATTAGGGATTAAAGTCTTGTTAAACAAAGGATTTTTCTTGCAGCTAATTTCCGTTATGAAGGCATTATTCTGGTGAAAAAATCGTCAGAGATTAAAACGTTGCAGGATCTGCGCGGCAAAAAGTCCTGCCACACAGGCTTTGGACGCAATGTGGGTTACAGGATTCCGATCACAAAGCTGAAGAATACAAACGTCCTCAAGGTCTCCGCCGATCCACAGATCTCGGCCACAGAGCGAGAGCTCAAATCTCTGTCGGAATTCTTTACTCAATCGTGTCTGGTTGGCAACTACTCGGCGCATCCGGATACGGATCGCTTGCTGAAAAAGAAATACGCGAACTTGTGCGCCCTTTGCGAGTTGCCTGTGCAGTGCAATTATCCGGACAAGTACAGTGGCTACGATGGTGCCATACGTTGCCTGGACAAGGGTCAGGGTGAGGTCGCCTTCACCAAGGTGCAGTACATCAAGAAGTATTTCGGTCTAACCGGCAATTCAGAGGCACCCGCCGCCGAAGGCAAGCCCGAGGACTTTGAGTATTTGTGCGAGGATGGAACCCGGCGTCCAATTACCGAAACAGCTTGCTCTTGGGCGCAGCGCCCCTGGAGCGGATACATTTCCAACGAGCAGGCCGTGCACGGAACAGAGAAATTGCATCAGCTGCAATCACGTCTGGAGCGCTTCTTCACCAATGGACTCCATGCTGAAAATCAGCAGGCTGCCGCCCATCTCCTCATCAACCCGAATGCTTTCTATCACAGCAAACAGGAGGCCATTGACCCCAAGGTATACCTGGAGCGTGCCGGCTACAAGGATGTGATTGAGCGTGATGGCAGTGCCATACGCAAATTGCGTCTCTGTGTCCAGCGCGACACTGAGTTCTCCAAGTGCCAGGCACTCCATCGCGCTGCCTATGCTCGCGATGCGCGCCCAGAGCTCGAGTGCGTCCAATCCACCGACTGCATTGATGCACTGACCAAAAACAAGGCGGACATGATGATCGCTCCACCCGCAAGTTATGCAGTTGCGCGGGAGCACAAATTCATTCCTCTCGTCTATGAACAGCTGAAGCCTGAAGAGGTGATGGTTGCTGTTGCCCCACCCACACTCAATCGCGATGCATTGCAGAAGGCACCACTGTAAGGCGAAGCTTTTTTAAAAACCTCAGTTTAAGATTCTTTTGCCAATAATATGTTTATGATTCGTATCCCTTGTTTAGACATTTTGATGCCAATTGCGAACGTGCTCGTTTGAGCGCTGCCTTGTTGAACAAGCGCCGCAGTCTGGATTGGTGCAACATAACGCCAAGCGAGGAGAAACAGGTGCTGATTGTGCCAGCCAAGGAGTTGGAGCAGCACAAGGATTGGCAACTCGTCTGCCCCACTCTGGAGCGTCATCCTGTCACTGACTTTGCCAACTGTAACGTGGAGGTGCAGTTGCCACGCGCAATCTTTGCCCGTGCCGAGACCACATCTGTCGAACAGGATACCATCAAGCATCTGTTCTCATTGATCTCTGACAGATTTGGTGCTAAGGGCAAATTTGTCGATGTCTTTGCACTCTTCGGGGAGTATCAGGAGGGCGAACCGAATGTGCTCTTTGATGTAAGTATACAAATCGCATTGTTATGACTTTAAGCTCCATTTATTACTTTCAAATCTCTCCCTTACCTGCAGGACAATGCCGGTGAGTTTGTTACTGAGCTGAAGAGCGACTTTCAGAATGAGCACATCTATAACGAGCTTCAGTGCGATGCCAACAAGATTGTTAAGCTCTAAGAAATGCGGCGTCCCATAGCTGTGTTTGCAGCATATTATTATTAGCTTTAGCTATGCATACTATTTTTTTTTCTGAATAAATATCATGAAAAGTATGTAGCTTGTTTTTTTATTGGCTGTAGTCTTCAATTAAAAAAAAAAACTTAAGCGATATTTACTGTGCTGCCAGACTTTTTGTAAAAGAATGCGCAAAAAACGCAAAAATGAGCGCTTTATTAAATAGCAGCACTGATCGATACAACGGCGTTACAAGAAAATAAATGTTGGCTTCTTTTTTGCGGCAATGTTGATGCAGCTTTTAAAATGCATTTGTAAATCAAGTGGAATTTGTACAAGGATAAACCAAAACAACAAGTAAATTAAGATATATTTTGTGTTTCTGTACGATATGCCAATATAACGGTCACACAATGTCAACATCAACTACACCACAAACACTTTCCCCCGAAGAACTTGCTCAATTGACAAATGAATCGCCAGAAATTCGCATGCGCGCATTTGAACAAGTTGCAACATGTTTCATGCACAACGTTGTGTCTAAAGAGGCCATCCGCTTCAAGCCAGTACAGCTGGTAAAGCAACTAATACGCTGGTTTGGCTTCACACCACCGGCCGTTCCAGAACGCGTCCTGAACCTCCTGCTTGAGCTGATGCGCTCTGACTACGGTGAAGAAATTGCTCTAAAGGTTTCCTGTAAGCGATTCAAAGCAGAGCTCGGCAAAATTCGCCAAAGATTGCGTGATTTGCCAACAAAACGTTGTATGGAACTGCTGGACAATATAGATAGCCTAATTGACATAATGCACAATAGTTCAGGTATGAAAAAGAAAAATCCAAACCATTATTTTATGTCAATACTTACACTGCGTAACATTTTTCAGTGGAATCGGAGAGCACCCGCACATGCGATACGGAACTCTCAATTGAAGGATTCAATCTCCAAGTTGGAGACTTTGAAGCCCCTTGGACACGAGCCAGCGTTGACGATTTAGTTGCATTGGCCACCATTGCAGATAGGCTCACAGTTGAAAATGATGAACAGTTGCAACAGGCATTAACTAACACGCAAATCAAAATATTGGACTATCCTGTTGAATATCTGCTACAGTCACCGAATATGTTCCTTCACTTGCTCCACATGCAACAACATCTTCCACAATCATCCGAAACACTGTTCCAAATTAATAGTGCACTTTTTGAAATTGTAAAGCGTATGCAGTTTCGCATTACCACACGCAGCCAGACTATCCAGTATGCCAAGACCATTGAAGCTGATGCCAGATGCCCACAATTGCGAATTTCCAGTGCTTTGAGCCTGTTGCTAATTGGCTGTGTGGATCAGCTTAACCAGCCGAAGCTAAAGCATTGCGATCAGAATTGGCATCTGATCGAACTGATTGTGCAAGTTATTAAAACGTACGGTCAGCTAGCTACTCCCATTCCTGAGCATCTTGTGCAGGGACTTGGCGTAATTGTGCCCAAAATCATAACTTATTGCAACAACTGTGTGTCCACTGTCACCGAGACACACAACTTGGAAAAACAGCTGATGATACCACGACTTGAATCGCTCATATTTAATGGACTGCTGCTGGATGTAATAAAACAGAATGTATCAACCATCGATCATGCCACTGCACGAGCTATGTTGCATCCATTAATTCTGGACAGCACGTATTTGTGCTGTGTTTCGGAACGCCGTAACGAATTGTGCAAGCTGTACGGCCTGATCTTCAAAGAGAAATCAACTGACCAAAAGCAAATGATAGTTCTTCAGGAAGCATATAAATTGGCCATGGCTCAGCTCCAAACAGAAACAAAGCTACCTGCAATGCAGCTTTTGGAGAAACAGCGTGAAATTTGTTATGTGGTCGTGCAACTGGGTAGCGAGTCCTTGCTGCAACAGCTTTGTGAGGCAATTGTCAAGTGCACCTGCTTGTATATGACCAAGCCAGAGTTGCGCAACCAGGCGGAAATTTTGCTCCACACGCTCTTTGATCTACCTGACACGAAATTGTGCAACTATGCCTTACGTCTGCTTAAAGTGCCCGTTGTGGAGCACTTTCATGCGTTCATGAACAAGACAAGCTATATGCCCGGCTGCACCAACATGCAGCTTGCCCATCAACACATCCTTGGTCTGCCGATAAGTGCCCAACTGTTGCGCAAACTGCTCGTGGAAGGTTGGCGGACAATGCAGTCATCGCAGTCCTTGTCGCCGTTGCAGCAGTGGTGCATTGATTATCTGATTATGCTGCTGGGTCTGTTCAAATTGATTCCAGCTAGGGATTTTGCTATTATCTTCCAGATGGTGATGCCAGTGGTGCCGCTGATCGTTTGCCGTGCCATTAATCAGCCACAATTGCAGATGCTGCTGTGGGAGCTGTTCGAGCCGGACGGACAATATGTGTCGCCGCTGCAAGCATTGCTCGGCAACATCTGTTATCTATTTCATCCCGATGCACAAAAACGCAACGATGCCATTGCACGTGTAGCTTTCATTCTCATTGGACAGGATCTTGACCAAAAATATAAGCCAGCAAAGAATAAGCTATCGCTGGATTTGCTTGGCCATGATCTGTGCGTCATTCGGCCACCAATTGAGTATGCCAACATATTCTGTAATCGTGAGAATCCGCCACCCACAAAGAGTATGCCGGTGCTGCTGCGTTTGCTTGAGACGCCAGATCTAAAGCCAGCCATACGTAAATCGACGCTCACTCAACTCAATATCCTGATGAACAATTGGCAGGCTGCCCAAACATACTACACTTGCCCTGGTGCTCATTCGCTGTGCGTGAAGACCATAAATGATCTTCTGCTGCGTACTTCGGTTGATGATTCGGACACACTGCTGCCGGCTTTGAGCATTCTACTGCGTGTGCTTCTTCGTAGCGACCGTTTCCGCAGCGAGTGCAAAGCAAATTATGCAGAATTGTTGGTTTGTTTGATGCGCTGCATTTTTCTACTGCCGCACTCGCAACAGGTGCGTGCTGAAGCGAGCACTTGCATATTCCTGCTACTCTTCCACGAGCACATAACGGCGAAAGAGTTGAGTTTCGCGCTGGACGTGGATCTGTCGGCAATGTCAGTGCCGATCAGCTATGAGCTGAACAACAGTGTGCCGCCCACATTTGCCATGCTCGGACTGACAATGCAGAAACATTTGCTTGCTAATCACTTTGAGGGCAATGCGGAACTTGATGCACAATATTGGCGTCTCTTTTTGGCAAACTGTGTCTGCGGCTGTGTGGAAGATCTGACGCTGTCTGCGATGCGTGAACTGGATATAAGAGAGACGCTTAAGATGACGGCATCCGAGCTGGCATTGATTCATGCAACCCAAGTGCAACGCCAGTTGCAACATCAACTAATCGAGGCGAATAATTGTAGCAGCCACGAGTCGCTGCATCAGCTGGTTGCCAGCATCCAACTGTTTCTGGTCTACATGCGCGGCAATTTGGAGGCGGCTCAATGCAACGCTTTATTGTTGCTGTTGCACAAGTATTTGCGCCTTATGCCCAGCAACGATGCGGATCGCAAGTTATATACTGCTTTGTTGCAACTGTGCCACAGCTGTTTGCGCCACCGTTTGCCTCAGGTTATAAATGGTTTGGGCGAAGCTCTCGAAAATGATCCGGATCATAGTTTCTTTTTGATACTGCACGATGACGACATATCTCTGCGTCTGCTTCATCTGGTCACAGATTGTCTGCTGCTGATAATATCTCCACCGCGCAGCCCTTCCAACCAGAGCATCAAAAACAACAACACCTGGCAAATTAAACTCTTCTTACAGCTGAGCATATTGGCTCGAAAGCATTTTCAGCTACGCAACTTGCAACACGTTCGTTGTCTTCTAAGAGTTTTGCAGGAGCTTAGCATGCAACGATTGGATCTTGATGATAGCACACTACGGGTGAGTAGATATTTACATATATGCCTCTCTCTATCTCTATTTATTTCGATCTCAATCTGCTTGTAGTCATATTTTCAGCAATTTGTGCAGCTATCGAGCAGCTTGAGAACAAACACTTACACCGGAGCACAATGGCAAAGAGACTGTCTACTGATCATCTGCCACATGCAGACGTACAATAAGCTTAATTACAAGAAAGAATCTGGACTGAAGGTGCTGCGGTATTTGATGGGTCTGTGCGGTCATGCCGATGGCGAAGTGCGCTCTCTAGCCTGGGTGGCAGTGTCCAATTGGTGCAAGAACAGTGATGAGAAAATTGTGCGCTCTCTGCTCGATATGAATGATTTTCTACCCAGTGGCCTGCCCGAATGTTGCCTGGTCACATTTCTCAATTGTAATGAGCTGATGCTGGTGCGTCAGTTGGCAGGCCGTCTCTTTGAGCTGCTTATGTGCCAGACTGGTAGCGCAGCATGCAACACTCTATTGCAGCGTCATTCGTTCCTCAAGGAAGCCCACTTAGCTCTCGGCGCACTGCATGTGTCTCCGAATATTAAACTCGACGCTGATAGATCAAGCGCCAAACACTCGTGCGAGATTATTAGCGTCTTTGTGAGCATATTGTCTCGTTTGATTGCGATGGACTCAAGCTTGTGTGATACTATTTGCGAGCACGCCTTTGTTCATGCCCTCAGCAATGTCATCAAAATGCCAAAGACGGCAATGACTAGCCACAGGGGCTATTTGGATTTATGTGCGGTAGAAATCTGCCGATTTTATGTGCTATGTTCTCAGAAGAATGATCAGTTTATACAGCGCAGCATTTGTCGCGACACGGTGCTGCTTGACGGCTACTACAACTTGATGGACATGGTGCTAGAGCAGCCAATGCCAGTGCCGCAAATGCATCTCACTGAACTGCTTAAGATGTTGAAAGTCTTCTGCAAGGATGAGAGTGCCTATAAATATCTTTGCATAAAGTTTTTGACGCAACCTAATATGCTGTTTGATCTGCTCATTTATGGACTCAACCCTGACTTTGTTCAGGAAACTGTGCAGGAGAATACACTGGCAGCACTCTCATTGATGCTGTGCAAGGTACCACAGTCGAGTGAGGATTTCAATGTGCTGGTTATCTTTGAAGAATATGTGGACGACTCCAGCGAAGAGGACAATGATGGAGAGGAGGACACGGGAAGAGACGGCGACGAAGAGAACACATTGGAAATACAACTAAAAATGATGTGCTTGAAGACGACGGACGAAAAGAAAAGAAAACCAAAAATATCCAAACCGTCTGTCAGCACGAAACAGTCATTGGATAGAATAATAAAAAGAACCGGCCTTTTTCATTTGTATCATCGTATGGACCGGCTGTTTGAGATCCACTATCCCGATGGCAAATACAGTTTCCTGAATCCACCAACAAAAAGTCATGTGGCTGTCTGTGAAGTGATTGGCAATCTTCTTCGGCTATCCCCTTATGCCAATGACATGGCAGCTACATATAGATTACTACAACGTGTTCACCATCTTCTCGAGACATTCCTCGAAGATCCCACCGTAGGTAATGCCAGCGGCTATGTGAGACGTGTGGGTGCCCACAAGACGCATGACATTGTTAACAATCTGCTCGTGCTGCTCAACATGCTGATCAACTGGCACAGTGCACCACATGCCGTCATCACGGATCCAAAGATAGCCTCTCGCTTTGTGCGACTCTTGCTACGCTTCTGGCCCTGGCTCTCGCATTCGTTGACACTCAAAAGTATGACCGTACGACTGTCGATGCTGCTTACCGAACACTCCCTGGAAATGTGCAAACAGGCATCATTGGTCCACTCAAGCCATCCGAAATCGCTGGTTCAACTAATGGTGCAAGTTGCCGAAAGCGAGACGACCAAAAAAGGGCCGCCAACAAAAGTACAAGATCACACAATTATTGAGGCCGTATTGCGTGTAATGCTCAATTGTTGCTCCTGCGTCGAGGGTCGTCTCAGTCTGAGCAAGCTGCGTGTCCTGGACATGTTTGACACTGTGCTGCCGGCAAATAACAATATGTGCAAAGTAAAGCCAGACGTGCAGCTTGTCTGGCTAACATTCTGGGAGATCTTCTCTCGTTACGAGCACGGCTCTAAGGTCTGTCATTTCGTCTCGCTGATGAATGCCGTTCGTCGCTCCCCATCCCAATCTATACTGAGATTGCGCTGCCTTGGCATTTTGCGCAACATGTGCTTTGACGATGCCAACCGAATACAGTTAGTCAACATGAATGAATTTATAGATCTGTTGCGTGACATTGTGTCGCAGCCGGTGCAGGATGGCAGTGGTGCTGGTGAGGCAAGCATCGACTCCTATAAGGAGCATCATCTGGCCGTTCTTTGCCTGTGGCAGCTGTTTGGCTACAATTCCAAATGCAGAGCAATGTTGCGTGGCACCAAATTACACAAACGACTACAAATGTTGTCCGATCATCTAGAGACTTTGGAAAAGGAACGTTCGCAGCAGTTTCCAAAGATACCTTTCGCAAGCGAAATAAAGGATATGCTCAAAATGTTATTCGAAGCGATCGAGGCATAAATGTACTTTTTTACTTACTCTTAACGATTTAAAATTTTTAAGTGACTAATAACATAATAAATAACCTTAAATGAAAAAGCATTAAGTACAAATATGTGGAGTAGATTATAAAAAAAAAGTTTTATAGAAAAACAATGTTCGTTTGATTTTGTTGTTACAAAAAACATTTATATATTTTGGGCAAATGGAACCAACCAGCTAGTGTATATATTGTATGTATACGTATATTATAATTGTATATAGACTTTTATAATTGTATATGTAAAATCGAAAAAAAAATCGCACGTTTCTCACTTGTTGCTGTACTGTTACTAGAAGGAAGGAAGCCTGCAACATTCCCTTAGGTATACGGAGTAAAACTGCCATTTAACAATTGACAAAAAACAAACAGCATTGCAAAATTCGTTGTTCTCCGCTAAGAGGGCTGGGGAGATTGGAGGGTGAGACTTCTAATCGGAGACTTCGCGCTGCTGCTGTTTCTCCGATGTAGACTCAGCACCGCTGGTCGTCTCCTCCTCCTCCGAGTAGTCCTCATCGTGGGTATGAGTCACCACAGTGGGCGTAGATGGGCGCGTGTGCACAATAGAGCTCTGGAAATAATACTCGATTACAATGTGCTTTAAACTCTTCCGATCAGAAAAATCAACTTAAAATCTAATTCACAAACAAAAATGGTTGAAAAGAAGAAAGAAATGAACTATGGCTTTGGTCTTAATGATTTTGATGATGACGTACGACTGTTATGTGCGTGGTTTCTCCTGGAAATGCTCATATATCTACTTGTTTACTATTATAACTCACAGCACGATGCAAGTCCTTGGCATCCTTGCTCTCCTTGGCATCCTTGCCATCTTTGGCTTCCTTGGTGCTGCTGTTGTTGTTGCTGCCGAAAGACAGCGCTTCATCGTTGCGCAAAGCCGAGCTGAGCTTGGAAGCACTAATCAGGCTGCTGGTGCTGCTGGTATCCAATGGGTGATCAATGGCCGCTGAAGATGAGCTTGAGCTTGAAGGCGGCGCCGGCGGCTGATGTGCCTGATCGTGGGCAACCGTTGACTCATGGGGCAGCAGCATGGCCGGGGCGCGGAACATATAGGAGAACGGGTAATAGATGAGATTGAGCAGCGTTGCGGCATAGACATCAGCATATCGCACCACCTGGCTGGAGAAGAAGGTCTGGCGCGAGCCAGAGCGGAATAGTGAGCCCATCATGCCGTATGACATGTCCATCTTGTGTGTCACATCCCGGATACAGGTGCGCAACTGTGATATATCCGGCTTGACCTTAGCGCTTGAGTCTAAATCCCGATACAGATCGCCCAGCTTTATGTCTAGGTTCTGTAGCTCCGCAAATAGCTGGCACTCGTCCGTCCACACGTGCAGCTCACGCACCAGCTCCGGCACAATAAGGAATGTACGCCAGCCACGTATCTTCTTTGACTTGAGTATGTCGCCAAAGATGTGATCGCCCACATATAACACATCCTTACCCTTGGCATTGATGAACTTGGTGAATAGCTCACAGGATCCACCCGAATATACCTGACCCGGCTGCAACGGTCCAATGTGCGTGCCAATCTTCAAGCCGCCCGTCTTCGTGTCCACTTGTCGCAACACAGTGCCCTCGTCAAAGAACAGCGGTTTGCGTGCATCCACCACAATCACATCAAAGTAACTCTTCCAGTCCCGATGCGGCTCGTCGGCTGTCGCGCCATGCGGAAAGTCAAACAGATAGGTCATGATCTCATTGGTGTACGTATAATCGCTGTTGGTCAGCATGAAGAGCTTTGCTCCGGATTCGCGTATGCGAGACAGGACCGTAGGTAGACGTTTGTCCTTCTTCACATAGTATGCCATGTTCTGTGGCACACGATAAAAAATTTATATGATATAGTTGGGAGGTTATAACCAGGTTATAGCCGGGTAATATGTGCCTGTCTCTTACCTGTGTGGTACGACGCTTCAAATCGCCATCGGAATGCACCCAGTCGACGGCGCGTCGCACGTCCTGGAAAATCGACTTATACGTAAATAGAAAATCACCAGCTTTGATGCCGCGTTCAACGCTGTTGGGTATACGAATATAGGCAGACAGCAAGAGTATATAGAGAGAAAGAGAGGAACCAAAAAAAAAAACGGGAGAGAGAGAGAGAGAGAGAGATATGCAGAGAGAAAGTAAGTTGATGGAAACAAACACAAACAGAATTATAGATTTGACTATGTAAAAGTTTGGCTAAGCCTTCCTTTCATTTCTTCAAAATCTTGCAAACAGGGAATTTCGAAACTTACCGAACAAATTCATCGCTATTTGTAAAGAAATCGGTGAGACAGGCCAGCAAATAGGTTTCCGGCAAATTGAACAGAGTATTCAGTACATAAACCCTGGACTCATCCAGCTTCAGAAACTTATTGGGATACAGCTCGTACACCTGATGACTGATACAAATATATATATATATATATATTAAATGCGAGCTAAAAGTTATTTTTATAGTTGGTTTACTTACTGCTTGATAAACTCAAAGCCATGCACACAGACAAGAATGTTGCCATAGGCATCCACTTTCAGCAGATTGCCGTACAGCGTATCGAACCACAGGCCACGCACTGGAAATGTTGGATCATACTCGAACTGCAATATCTCCTTGGGATAGCCCATTGAGACTAGACGCTCTTTAACCAAATTGAAACCCAGCTGCTCATATTGCGGTGATTTGTATTCTAATTGAAGGCATAATATGTAGTATTTGATAAATTTCAAAAGTCAATTGAAATTATTCTCTTACCTGCGAGTGTATAATCCATATCAAAGCCATAATATTTAATATTCTCCAAATGCAGCGATCGGTTCACAAAAACTCTGTAATGAAAAGTTTATATATGTATTAAAATGTTATTAATAATATTGAAGTACAGCAAAGACTAATTTTAATTTCGATTTTCGATAACCATTCGTAGGTTTTATTTGTACCAAGAACAAAATGTAGAGCATACTTTTAGGCAGATCGCTTATTCTTTCATATTCAACTGGGGCTACATTACGATAAAAAAAAGAATAAAATTTGTAAGGAGGTCCCCTTGTCATTGTTGTAGCACCCTTAAATACCAAAAACAAAATAAACTTCTTTTTACCCACTTTGAGAAATTTACCCAGGTTCCCTGATCGCTGATTTAAGCTGCCTTAGCTGCCTATAAAAACGTCAGCAAATACAAAAATATTTTAATCTATAATAAGTGAGATTATTGTAAATACGCATTCTTTGAAATGCCATTGACTGTACCGACTGATGACTGACTGACGTCACAAATGGTGTGATTTAACTCAATTCGAAACGTCTTATCAGCAAAAATGCAATTATCGTTGTTGCTTTTTCGTCGCCCCTTTGGTTGAAATCTCAGCATCAGATCAGGTCAAGAGTTTATCAAGACGATTTGCAGTGTGCTGTGTGAAAAATGACGTTAAATAGAATGAAATTAAATAAAATCGAGAGCACAAAAAATAAAGCACACACCAAGGGCATTTTAGGGCATTTGGGGCAAGCTAAACAAACTGCTGCTAAAGGACAATTTTCAATTATTATTGTCAATGGCTCAGAGCGAGACGAAACGAAACGGAACGGAATGAAACGAAAATAGGACGAGTACGTTGCGGTTAACAATGTCCCCGATGTACCCGTTGATGTTGCAATGGCCCCAATTTTGTGGCCAACAATTAGTGTAAGGCGAACTTGTTGTGGGCGGCAGTGACACGCCCTCTTCTGTCAGCCTGGTCACTGACAGCAGCGCAGCAGCCCCGCCAGACACGCCTACCAGCAACAAGCCCCCATTGCGGCAAAACTCATTAGCAGCAGTAGCAGCAGCAGCAGCATTGCAAAAGGAAGCGACACAAGGGACTCGCATGATTTTGGGGTTAGCCTCAAAGTGAGGAAAGAAAAAATTAGGAACTAAAAAATAGGCATGCGAATTATTTATAGCTGGCAGCAAAAGCACTCTCCGACTTACTTAAATCTTGTTTATTAAGCTTAAACTGAAATGTATTTTACTTAAATTAAACCTGAGAGATATTTAACTAAAAGTCAGCTTAATGAATTTTCGCTAGTTTAAGCTTAAGCTGCTGTTCAAAAAACAAACTTTACGTGAAGCACAAAAACAAAAAGCTCGTAAGTAGTTATTAAAGAAGCTTTTCAGCGTATATACTTTTACTGTCTATATATACCATATATATATCTTGTTATTGCTTTTGTTTTGGAGCTCATTGGCAGACATGCTGGGTTTTCTCTCTCTCCCTGTGTAAATGTGTGCGCTTTATTTATATTGTTGTTGGCCCTTTTTGCAATTTGCTTCACTTGAAAATTTGCCAAATAAGCGAAAAGTTGCATCCTTTCGGCAGACACTGTTTTTGTTGTTGTTCGTGTTGTTGTTTCGCTTGTTGTTTAACCCAAATTCGAGCAAAGTGCATAAATCTGAGGCAAACACAGATTCAGACGCTGGACGCAGTGTATTTATTTTATTTGCGCACAACCGACAACAATAATTATTAAGTTGCATTAAATATACGACAACGACGATTTGGCACACCCAACAAAATACAATATATACAAAATAAAGGCGTTCAAAATCTTTAATCCCAATACAAATCCTGATTAAATACTAATTATGGTCAATTGCGTATGCAGCAGAGATCTATCTATCTATCTATCTGTCTGTCTGTGTGTGTTTAACTATAAATAGCAAAAGCTAAATGCAAATAAATTGCCACTAATCTGACGAGTTGTTGCTGTTGTCATTGCCACACAGAGACAACAAAATATACAAAACAAGGAATATAAATTTATAAATAATTCGAAAAATACTCATAAATTGCAATGCCATAAATCGTTTCGTTTATTTGTAGAACGCATCGCACATTGGCCATAATAAACTTGTATATAAATAATTGAAAATAGCTTTTGGGGTATATAATTAAAATAAAGTGTTAACAATACAACAAGCAGATCATTAAATATCTGTGGCTGGACAAAAAGAAATATGCAACTTAATATATTTAATGCTTCTTTTGGATATTCAATTAGCCTTGATTAGCAATGACTTGCATATGTTTCGAAAAAGTGTGAAAAAAGTGTGGCAACAACGCACAAAACCCCAAAGCCCACATCATGTATGTAGTTTGACAGTAAAATTGATGTCCCGATGTTCTCAAATGCAATCTAACGGAGGGTGGGTTTAGTGTCAACATTGCGTATGAGCAATATTCTATTTATGGCTCTGTATTAACATCAATGGCCATTTATTGGATTTTATGTAGATATACATATCAATACAAAAAAAAAAATATATATATATATATATATATATATTTATATATATTAAGTGTTTGCAATCAAGTGCAAATCTTGTTATTCCAATTGATTGAATCATATCAAATCATGTAGTATACTTCGACCGTATATTAACATTTATTTTCACAACAAGCACGACGACTTTGATAATGCAATAGTGCAATCAGTAAACTGATTAGCCAAGTGCAACACACCGAGCAAGTCGGACAATCCGAACGACAAAAGATTGCAAATCATTTGACCGAAAAATGAAAATGTTTCGCAGATGTGAATGCTCTTTTCAGATTTGCTATTGATGCTCATTTCGTTGCTGTTGTTGTTTTGGGTGGATTGCCATTTTAATTGGGCTGTTGACATTTAAATTGAGTATGCGGAAATATTTCTTTCTCGATTAGTTAAAAGCAATTTTTTTTTAATTTTTGAGAATTTTACAACCAAACCAAGTGTAAAAATGCTGCATTATATGAATAAAATGTAAATGCTCTTCAATTATTTTTAAGCCAAAAGCAATTTAATTTCGAGAAAATGCTCAAACTTAATTATTTTATAGCGATTTAAGTTAAAAATATAAACGCGTCCAAATAAAGGCGCATTTATTTTGAATATAACAAAAGAAAATAAAAGTTTAATATAAATATTGTTGCGCTTTGACATTTAAATTTGCTAATCAATATGTGCAGCCGACTTTTTTAATTACACTTCAAAAGCATATTTAAAGCATATATATATATGTATGTATATACTTGTTTTTTTTTCTAACTTGAAATCAATAAAGCTTTGCTTTTCAGTGCACGAGTTTGTTTGATGTTTTAAAATTGAATTTTTTTTCTTTCTTACATATTTATTTGACACTTACGAATTTAGCGACTGTTGCATTGTTGTTGCCGCAACACCTGCCTCTAAATGTTGCTGTTGTCGCGACGTTGTTGTTGTTGTTATTGTTGTTGCCATTGTTTCTATCTTCAAACTGGCATGACAACACTTTGAGCTTAAATTAATATCGTTGTTGTTGTTGCTGTGCATTTTGTTTCATTCACTTTAGCTTATAAAAAAAAAAGTACTTAAGCATTTGTTCTCGGAACTTGTTTGTGGCGAAGCAAAAGGAAGCAAATGCTGCTACTTTGCAGGAATGAGAATTTGTATAAAGATTATGAAAAAACGGATGATATTTATAGAAAGCCCTGCCTTACTCTGACTACGTTTTTCACTGGAATTCTTTCACGTTTGTTGCAACATTTTACTAGATTGTAAAAAATAAAAATAAATAAAAAATATAACCACACACAAACGAGCTTTACAACTTGATTTTTATTTTAAATATTTTGTTGGAATTCGTTAAGCGGAGAAACAAAATTATGATAAAATGATGGTTACTGTTTTTGGAAAGACTTGATTAAATCTGAGTTGTTGACTTCTTAATGTAACCTTTGCTGAGCACTTAATTTATTCAATTGAGCTCCCAAGAAAGAAATAAACCTTTTAACTTAAGCTTCGATATTGTATGTTGTTGAAATTAAGTTGTGCTAATGTAAGTACTTGTAAGTCTGGTAGCCCTACTTAGAGGCGATATATTATCGATGTATCGTTAGCGCATTAAGAGTATAATATAATCGTACCGCGATATGTAGTACGTAAGTAAACTTCATCTAACAAAGAAGTAATAAAATAATAAAATTAATAGAAGAAGTATATATTGACTACGACTTCATTGATATTTAATCTGCAGTCTTTAATCCACGGAATTAACAACCACTTATTAATGTATAAGAAAAACCTTTAAGGCTCATATTCTTTCTTTTCGTTTTTTTCTCGATTCAAGCACGCAAAAAGCACATACGATTTTTATTTGTAACTGTAACTGTTACTGTTCTTATTGTTGTTTTCTCTCACGAACTTTAACTGTAAACAAGGAGTTCATATTAAGCCTGAAGGACATTTCGATAAACAGCACGAGCTAAGGATGTCGATTGCCTGTTATTGCTGTTATCCGTGCGGTGCCGAACTGTAAATGCATTGGCAAAAACATGCCACAGCCATAATCTGCAGCTTCACACTGTTGTTGCAACTGCAACTGCAACTGCAGGGCTTATACGGATACAGATCAAGTAATGCCACTGTTGGCAATAACAGACATACATGCACCACATATGAAACATGACAGGACATGCTACATGCTTATGCTACTCATAGGACAACGTCATAAGCCTTTTAATTGTTGATTTGTCGCTTGCGTTACGTATTTATTGATACAGTGTTGTTAAGCATGGGAATAAATTAACTGATTTCACAACTCTCTTCTTTATTTTTATTTTGTATAACTTGCAAAGTGTCTGTCGAGTTCTTCAAGCTATGGCGAGACAGAGATTATTTTTTTGTTATTTTTATTTTTAGATTTTGATTTTATTCATTCATCTCAGTCATTTACAGTCACATGGGCGAGCAACCGTGTGAAACGCTGCGTATACGTCATAATTTATATATATATATAAAATGTCCCATTGTTGTCGAAAATTGAGTTGAATTACATTTTGGAAGTATATGTTTCGCGCTTTGTTGTGCCACTGAGTTGGCGTTCAGTCAACTCAGACATTCAAAAGATGTTGCAGCTGCTGAAAGTTTTTTATTTGTGATGTTGTTGTTGCCACGTGCCTCGTCGGGCTCGCTGCTTACTGTACTTATTATGTACTACTTGCAGCAACTGCAAGACTCTCAGCAACATATATTTGTCTATGCTTGTGTACAGCCCAAAACAAAGATAGTTGCACATCAAGCTGATAAACTTTGCCTAGAGTTACAAATTAAAGAACAACATAACTTTAAAGAAATATATATGTAAATATATTTATATCCCTTCAACTTTTTAAGACCCATTTATGTAAATTCCTTACTCAACTACCTGACTAAGCCAACTACTTTAATATGATGTCAAATATTAATAACATTTAATGAACATTTCCAGGAAAATTAATAACAAGAAAAAATTAATTATGAAAGCCAGTAAAAAAAATATTTTAAGGACCACTTAATGCAATGCAATTAAGTTGAATTATTAGTTTAAATTTTGCGAGATGTCAAAATCCATTCTTTGATTTAAATTAAAGTTGAAATGCGTTTAAGCCGCCATTATCAGCTGAATGAGTGTGTGTGTGTGAATTATTCAAGATGGTCAACCACACTTTGTAGAAATGTGGCGGCATCCAAAACCAATTTTCATAAAACGCCCTAAGGACCCGGATTAAATTGAAATGTTGATCCAAGGTCGCAAGGTCGGAGTCAGTCCAACAGTTTAAGTATTTTGCTTCCTTCCAATATCTACTGTATGTATGTCTGTATGTATGTCTGTATGCATGTCTGTATGTATGTATGTGCTCTCCAATTAAAAGCCAAATTGCAAACAAACACTGACGCTTACACTGTGGCACATCAACATGCCGCAGGCAAGAAGCAGTGAAAGCAGAAGTGGAGAATCACAGGAACCTTGAAGCTTCGGGACCACTTGCTGGCCGGCCGCATGCGCTTTGTTTGTTGGCGGCACAATTGGGCGATAATTGACTTAATAAGCATAACCACAAAACCAAATAGCCCAACAAACAATAAAACACACGAACATGTGACATTAAGTGTTGTGTGTGTGTGTGGCGGGGAAAATATTTACGCTAGTCAGCAAAATTAAATAAATTCGGTATTTGAAGCTTTAACTGAGGCACAATCATAAAGATAACAGGAGAAATAATGCATGTTAAGTATGTAAAAATATTTAATGAAAGTAATTTACCAAAAGCTTTAAAGAACAGTGTTAACTTAAGTTCAAAGGAATCGAGAACGCATAGCTGGGAAATTGATGGATAATTCGTTATGAAAGTAATAGACAAAAATGACAATAAGGAGGCAGACTAGAACACAACAAATATTATAAATATTCAACTTCTTGTTAATCGGAAAGTTGGGCATTAGAATCGAAAATTCAAGCAGGTTTGTTGCTCTTTACGTTAAATTGTATAGAACCGATATCCTTACAATAAAAATAAATTGAGTGTTTAGAACTTATCGAACAGACAAAGTTAACCCGCAAAATTCGGAAGGCTTCAAGTTCTACAGCATACATTTGACACATCTTGTCCACATGTGAAAGCAATACAATAATTTATCTAATGGATAAAGATAAAGAAAAACAAGCAAGAAGGCTCTAGTCGAGAAAACTCGACTAAACGATACCCTGAACCCTGTACTTTACGCGTACATTCAGTGCTTGCATATATGTGTGTTTGTTTTCCCCGCCACACACACACACACAACACTTATTGTCACATGTTCGTGTGGGTGTGTTTGTGGCTGTACGCATATACTGCATACTTTATCTTTGATTGGACGCACGCACGAAAATAAACATACTCTGAAAACTGTCTAACACTACTATTTCTCATTTAAACTTATATCGTATATATATAATCGCTAACTTGTTCACAGTTAGGTAAAGTGTTTAGTTGTAAAAACATTTAAAAAAATAAAAAAAAATAATATATTTAACCACTGTCAAAGAAAACTTAGCATACACCACACCACTCTGAAAAAGCTAGAACCAGTTGGGAATTATAAGGCAGGACATGTCAAAAATAATAATGCTATATGTATTCCAAGTCAACCATGGACATATTTGTTGTAAACAAGACATCCTGCGCCCAATATTTATCGCGTACAGTCAGTGCTTGCAAGTATGTGTGTGTGTGTGTCCGCATATACAACATACTTTACTTAATTTCAATGTTCTAAGCTCCGGTGTTTGTCAACTGATTTCAATCAAAATTTCACAGACGGACGGACAGACGGACATGGCTGATGGTTGATACTGGTCTTTTTACCCATTTTTAATGGGTTCAGGGTATAAGAATTGACAGCCATTCAAGACTCGATAAATTAAAGTATTCTTTAATTAACAGATACTTTATCGATAGAGCAACAGTTGTCAATTGATCGAAAAGTATTATCTGTTTCAAAGTAACTTGTAATCTTTAATAAATAATTGCGAAACTTGTCATAGAGATGAATAACCTATTAAAAAGTTTATTCAAATTATTACCCAGAAACTAAGTTAAGAGTTTATATCTCAAACAAATAGACTCATTTGAGGGTTAAGATAAGATCACAAGCCAAAAGTCAACGTAGGCCCAAAATTTTCATTATATAACAATATCTGTTGTGTATAATAGCTGTTAGCTAGTGTGCGTGACTAAATTGAAAGTGCAACTAAAGCTTTTAATTGCTTGGCTCAAAGAATACACATACGACATGTGGTACTATTAAAGGGGTTTGTTGCTTGTCGAGTTTTTTGCAATGCCTGAATTTCGCTTTTATAAAATGCACACAAAAAAACAAAAACAAAAACAATGCAATTAAGCTAACACACACGCACGAACCGAAACAAAAGCCTTTAAGTCTCAAATTCGTTTTCGTCCTTTTTCGCTTTTTCGCTATTTCGAATTGAATTGAATACGATTCGCGTGGACTGTGTGGTGTCGTCCAAACTGCACTTCGAGCGAAACCAAACTGAGCCCACGAGGAATACGCAAAAAACAAAAATGAAACATCGAAACAACGACCCGTTTTTAGTTTAGTTAAGCCTGTATGTAAGTAGGTACGTAGGTAGTATATGGTTCTATGTAGAACTTGTTTACCCTTGTCCACCCTGATCAGAGATCAAATACAACAAAAATAGTCAGTCTATTCAGAGAGCTAGTCTGTAGGCTGCGTGGGTTGCTGCTAAACATCGTTCACATTGCGGCGAGTTTGGTGCGTGCGGCAACTAAATTTATCGAATACAAAATAAAATTAGAGCGGCGTTGTTTAAAAATAATAATAAAAAAAAAGAAGGGTGCTTGGCTTGGGTATACTCTGTGACACATGACAATAAATCACAAAAGTTGTACATCCAACTTGATACAAAATCTAACTTTAAAAGTGTTTGACAAGCGACTTTTTCAGCTTGATGCATTTGTTCGGCATCTAAATTGTTTAAACCGTATAGGATTAGTGTAGGGTATCAGAAAATTACTCGCACTTTCAATTTTCAAGCACATTGCGTGCGACCTTGGGTCCGAGCAGCGTACAATCAAAAGGAGGAGGGGGGTGGGGGGTGTGTGTGTTAAGTCATTTGGCAAGGTAAAGTTGAATGGGGTCGAAGTGGAGCGCATCTGTGCCCCAACGCGCTGTCAATTGATTGAGGGCGGCTTAGCATGTGAATGGCGGGGTTAATTAGGCAGCAAGGGCTGCTCAATCCAACGAACGCAACCCCCATCAATACTAAGTAAATGCTCAACCCCCAAACAGGAAAATGTTCAAGGGTAACCTAATGCTGTTTGAGTTTACCACTCCCCATTATAATGCTGTATTGTTGTTATTTTCGTTGATTGGATGCTGTCGGTCAGCTTAGGACGGCGACTAGCTACAAAGGCCAACAAGTGAGCGGCGGCATAATTCCCATTGATCAAATGAATACATAAAGGTAAATTAAATTGTTTGGCATTGCTGCATGCTACGAGTTATTCTACTCTCCTGGTCGAACTTTCGCCTCTTTGTCGCAAGTGCTTCAGAATTTTTCTTCTTCCTAAATATAATTAAGAGGCGGACGCTGCTTCAAAAGAAGCGCATCCGGAAAAAAACTAATGCTTCGGGCTAGTACTATATTCAATCTAATAGGATAATAATGGATCAGCATGAAACTAATTCGTTGGCATTGTCATAATATCTGTTTGATTTTAATACTTTCATAGCTTCGAATAAACTAAAACTATAAAGTCCTTAGAATTATATAAAGTAAAGGCTCGAGTCGAGACATCTCAATGAAGAGATACCCTTTACACTATACTTAACGCGTACAGTCAGTGCTTGCATGTATCTGTGTGAGTGTGTGTGTGTGTAACTGATTTCTCTAAAAATTTCATAATTCTTCATTAAATCGATTATAGTCTCAAACATTTTTTCAAGTTCAAGATTTTGTTGTTATCGTTCACTTGTCTATATCGGAAACGGGACGAGTTATCGAAAACAAATTTATACTTTCAAGGGATAAGGCGAGTTTATGTTTCGAATCTGAAGTCGCTAGCTCATTTAGTCTCTGAGATCGACTCGGCTGTTGATGCTGATCAAGAATATATATACATACGATATGCTGTCTGATATGCTTCCTTCTATGTGTTAAACATTTCATAACAAAATTAAATATAGTTAGTTAAAGTTAAAGTTTAAAGGATTTTGTTGAAATAAAGTTAGATAAAGTTAAAGTTAGAATAAAGAGTTTAATTATAATTAAATTTTACACATTGTTCATTCGCAAATGAAATTAAAAAATTGCCTTTGAACAACTTAAGAATAAATGCATTTAAAAGCGCGAAAATCTTGAGAATGTTTTGTTTAATTACTATAACAGTCACATCTGCCACAAAACACACACCACAAGAAAAATAACAAAGAGATGAGGAAATAGAAAAATAAAATGCTGCATGCAAATTGCTAGTGGCACGTAAATGTTGCCAGTTTTTTAATGCCAAGTGAAGCTGTAAAGTTTTGGCCACAACCCTGTCAACCTGCTTGGCAATTTTCCGCTTACACGATTTTCTCTTCCTCCCCTAACCCGTACCGTAGCCAGCCCGTGCGCTTGTTGCGTGTATCTCTTGAGTCGTGACAAAACTGTGGCCAAAAATGTTGAGACAGAGAAAAAGAAGGTTTGGGTTTGTTGTTGTTGTAAGTCACCGCAAATGTTATTTGCATTTTAATGACGCACTTTGAAAATGTTGTTTTAATTGGAGAATATGTGGTTCAACTTCGTCCCCTTTTTTCAACGAAAACAAAACGTGATACAAAGTCACAAGCAACAAAAAATAAAAAACCTAAAATGTATTCTCAAATATTCGATCAATTTATAAGATTTACGATAGCAGCTGCTTGAAGCGTAAATAAGTTTGCAAGTGTCATTCAATTTATTAGTTTGTGTTTATTTGTTGTTCACGCTTTCGTTCGATTTTGGTTTCACTCGATGTTTCCTTTATATATTTGCAATGCAGTGCAAATGATAAAATTCGTGACACAAATGTCAAATGTGCAGTAATTACATTTGCATATTGTTTACGAATAATCATTGCAATAACACATTCACAATAAGTAAACAAACAACCAAAAAACAAAGAACAAAAATTACAAACACACACATATATATATAAGCCAATATATTTTGATGTTAGAGGTCAGTATTTTGATTGGACTTACTATGTAGTTATTTTGATTAAGTTATTTGTTATTTTGATTAACTTATTTGTCAATGCCTGCCTTGTTGGCTGCTTTAATCGATAGATAACCGATTCATAAATAGGTTTTCTGATTCATTTCATGTGGCTCTATGCCTGATAAGCTTCTATGGCTATAATAAATTTCGGAAGTCCTAGTAGCACTTTGTTCGATCAATCAATCTTTAAATAGTTATCAACCAGAATTGTACTTTGATTGGGTCTTTCACGATTTCAAGTACGAAACTTGAACATACTTTAAAATAGCAAAATATATTTGCATGCAAAAAAGGGATTTTTTCAATTGTTTACAGCATTTTTCATTCACAGTTTCGCTACAGTTCATATTTCGATTTTTGCTGCTCTTTCAAGAAAACTAAGCTGGACCAGAGAATACCCTGTATTTGCCATTATAAAAAAAATACTAAGGATGAATAATATATAAGCTCTTAGTTATTAGTATGAAATATTAAAACTGTTTCTTATAATAATGGCTCAGAGTGACTATCGATTATAATCGATAGTACGCGACAGGAGCTCTCGATCAAATTAAATAAACTCTCTTCAAAGCCTTTGATCAGTGAGATGTTTTTATAACAAATGTTTTCATGTTTCCAACCGACTAAAAATGAAAATAAAAAACTTTATTTGGTTGGATTCATACTAACAAATATGAACCCCTTACGCGGTCGGAAATTTATTTCCCTATATATTTTATTTTCTCCGGTTTCAGTTTTTTAAAAGCTGCGCATTAATTACACCATTGCATTCGATACAGCAATAATAATAAAAAAAAAACATAAAACAACCAAATAACTGCTATTCAAAATTGTAGATGAAAAACCAATTTTTAAATCGAGCGTACAAAAATATTTAAATTATATTGCAAGGCTATCAAATAAAATTCCAATGAAATGCAAATTAAATAAAACTTTTCATACATTTTTTTTGCTTTTCGTTCTTGTTTCTGCTGCAGTTAGCGGGATTTTCGCCAGTTCCGGCGTTGCACGAACAAGTTGCAAAAGTTTTGCGCTACGTTAGAGCCCAAACCAAGTGTGTGAATGAAAGGGGAAAACAGACGGAGGGAGGGCTTAAGGAGAGGAGAAAGGAAAGCAAGGAGAGACATTGCATTTAGCATTTATTTGATTTAAGCCCGTGAACGTTCCAGGCGTGTTCGGGCCCATTGTTAGCAGTTTATATAGCAGGAGAGAACAGGTGAGCAGGTGAGCAGTTGAGGCAGGTGAAGTAGGTCACGTCTTGCGACTTAGCTGCTCGACAAAATGGCGACCCCAGCGAGAGAGAGATGAAATAGCAGGACATGTTGCACACACACACACACACACACACAAAGAATCGTGCTTCGAGCAAAGGTCGCACAAAACATAAACGTTTGCCAGCGAAAAACTTACATAAATGTCTATTTAACTGATTTACAACACAAACAGCGACACAGTGTGTGTATGTGTGTGTGTGTGTGTGTGTGCACTAATAAGCATTGATTAGTTATGCAGATTGGTTAAAGTGCACAAAATTACGTTAATTGACAAACAAAATGGGGCGCCAAAATGCAAAAAAAAAAAAAATACTCGAAAATTATAAAAATTATGTTGGCTAAAAATTAAACGACGACATCAATTAGGCGAGCTGCCAGCAAAAAAGCCTCACTATTAATTAAAACTAAAAGAGTAGTATAGAGACATTCAGTGTTCGATAGAGAGAGAGAGAGAGAGACAGAGAGATGGGGCCAAGGGCACGTTAATCTTCCTTCTAAGTTCGCAATCTTTTATCCTTTATTTGTTGCACATGCAATTACTTTACACACAGTGACAAAGTGAAAGTGAAGGTGGAGACAAAAAGGGGGCCAAGGGGAATGCGTTTGCGGTTGCAAGATGTAGAATTGAGGCAAACGAACGGCTTGCAACGCAATGCATGGCGGCAAAAGCTTAGCGCCCAACGCACGAAACAGAGACAGAGAGAGAGAGAGAGAGAGAGAGAGGGAGAGAGGGAAATTCGTAAGCCTTCAACGATGATAAACTACAATACGTGCTGATTGTATGGAAATTATGTTGTATGTTGCGTTCGAAAAGACATTGAGATAGATTGGTAGCATTGAAATGTGTAAAACGGCACGTTTCTTATAGCCAATAATTCAGAAATAAATAACAAGAATGAAATTAATAAGGGTTTATGCGCGTTTAACAACACTGCTTTCATATTAAACTTTAACACTAGAAGCGAATTCATTTTAAAGCAATTTGCTAATTAAATAAATTACCAAAGTATTGTAAAACTTTTAGGAATGCAGTTGGAAATTTATTTAATTGCAATGAAAATATTTCGAAGTATTTTTAATTTAAATTGTTTTAATAAGCACGCAATAAATATTTGATTTCTTTGAAAAGGGTTCTCAGGGATCATTTAAATTATATTTATTTATATTTTTTGTATTTTTCGTTGTCCTTTATTGCTCAATGAAGCGAAAGTGTTTGTAACTTTCTTTCACTTAGTTCAAGTGTTCTAAAAGTTTTTAAAACATATCAGAAGTTTGAATTGAGACATAATGTATAAATGTGTATTATGTGTGTAAATATTGAAAGAACTGTTTTCAATTTCCAACAACTAACTTTCCATCCGTCTCCATTCAAATCTGAAAGCATAATCATAGACCATAGGGGGGGAAAAGGACACGTTAAAATGGGTGCGATCTGCTATCTGCCATCTGGATGGAAGGTGATGAAACCTAACGAAAGTTTTGCAGTGAACGAAAGTCATCGAAAGGTTTGCTGTCGTCAACATTAGTTGTTGACAACATTGTTGACTCAGCTGATAACAGTTTTGGAACGGATGATTGCAACTTTAGTACTTGTTGCTATTGTCGTTATTGTTATTGTTGTTGCTCACCTGTGCCCCAGCTGACGCTTGTGACCGTGATAGCTATCGGCGTTGAGGTTTAGACCATTGAGCACCGATTGATCCATGTCCGTTTCGCCAATTGTTTGTGTGCGTTCGCGTGCCACGGAATTGCAGTTATTCATAATGGAATGTGCTTGTTGTAGCTGCTGTTGCTTGGTTTGAGTTTGCGGCATTTTTGTGTATTTTCGCAAGCTGCTGCTGCTGCTTCTGCGACTGGTTAGCGAAAAGTGCCAAAGAGCAATGCCAGCAATGTAGCGACGCCGCGTCGCTGCCGATAAACGATTCGGCGAGTTCAGAGCTCTCTCTCTACCAAAAAGCAACGCTCAATCGGTAAGAGTGGGAAGGAATGAGAGAGAGAGAGAGAGAGCGCAGGCGTTTGATGTTGTGCTAGAAGAAGGCAATAGCGCCTTATCAGCTGGTTTTATGGAAAACGTCACGAATCTATGCGCAGTAGCAGCAGCGACAACAACAAACTACTACGTACAGTGTAACTGTGGAATGATCTTGTGCGTGGGCAAAGCACGCAAAGTCTGCTTCTTGCTCTTGCTATTGTTGTTGTTATTGTTTTGCGTTTCTCTTTTCTTTTCTTTTCTGTTTTTGGACAATATTATTATGCTTATCACAGAAATAACAAAACACACATAATAGTTGTATGTATGTATGTAGGTTTGTACACACAAAAACACACACACACAAAAAAATATATGTGAATAATACAAAAGTACAATTACAATTGTGCTCGTTTCGTTTTTTGTTTGTTTGTTGTTGGTTTTTGCGCTGCTAAGTTTATGTATGACGAGAGCAACAATTTCGGTCAACGTTCGGAATTCGACTGACAGCGGCGTCGACGGCGGCGCTCAATGAATGCAACGTAGTAGAAATGGGAAGGAAGCAGCGCCAGCAGCAATAATACTGACAAAAACAGACACACAACAACATCAACAGCAATAGCAGCAGCAGCAAAACAAGCAAGCAAGTAAAACTCAGAGAACGAACGCAGTTGAGCGACGCGCGCATGCTCTCTCTCTCTCTCTCCCTCTCTCTCTCTCTGTGTGTGTGTGTGTGCCTGTGTCTGTTCTTCGTTTATACATTTGCGTGTCAAAGAGTAGGCGCGCACCGGACAGCTGTGTGCTAATATTTTCTGTTGTTGTTGTTGTTGTATTTGTTGCTGTTGGCCGTCATTGGATTTGAGTCGTTGTTACCTTTACATGCCATATATGCAATACATACAAAGTGTTGTGGGTTTTATTTTGGCTGCAGTCTCTTCTTGTCAGCGGGCTATTTAACTTTTACACGTGTGAGGGTCAGGGTAAAAAAAAGCTATTTTGCTACATCGTATGTGTAACAAATGATGACACATACAGTATGTACATATAGCATAGTATGTACAAAGAAACACAGACAAAAAGAATAGAAGTTTCCGGAATCATTTCAGTTTGTTTTGTTGTGTTTGCTTTTATCTACTGCGTCGTAGAGCATTCAATGTTCGTTTTGCTAGTGTGGCTTATTATTGCTTTTACTTTTTTTTTTTATCTTCACGCCATAAAGCGAATTGAGACACACATACACTCAAAAATAGCTGCGACCTAGGGAAATTTCCAAGTGCCCGTCCAAAGACGCATATGAAAAGCAAATGAGAAATTATAAATAGCACATAAACAACAAAAAAAAAACAAAGAAAAACAAAGACAGCAACAGCATACAAATACTCAAATATAAGATCGCGTTTAGGCGTTTGATTTTGTATGCGTAGGTTTGTGACTCGACTAAGCGGACTTAACTCAGTTGGACATTTGTTGTTGGTTGTTGTTGTAAAAGTGAAACGTGTATCAAAGATATACATTCATATAAAGCGTTTGTTTGTTCAAATACTCCTTTGCATAATCATGTTTCGATTTTATGAATGCTTTGACACCTTTAGCTGTCAAATTACATTGATTTTTGGTATTGAGGCCAAATTTATCATAGTCGAGTTTGTCTCTACATACACTGAGGGCAATAAGTTGTAGTATATTGAAGTGAGTATAATTTGAGCTTTTCGTTACCATTAACCAATTTTGTTGGGAAAGATTGAAAAGAAAAGTTCTTAAACATCTTTTATAATTGGCAAAGTGCTCAAGAGTGAAGAATGACTAATTAAAGTAACATCATTAAGCAAAAACCGAAATATGATTATGCTAAATCAGTGTGTACGCATACATGTAGCATACACTGTTTGTATGTCCAATTATCATAACGATTTGTTGAGTGTATCTCATAAATATATTAATGAGCCTCAAAAAGGCAAACATATTTCTGCCTGTCTGGACATTAATATTTAAATCAAATACCATATTTGGGGGCACGCCGCACACATGCACACACGCACACACACTCACACCTCTGTCTGTCTGTCACACACGATTAGCTTTGATTAGCTATGGATTAAAGCAGGTGAATTTAAGTTTTATGCTTAAAAAGTTACATACTTCACTTCTCTCTTATAAGTTGTCTTCGAAAGCTCTCTCTCTCTCTCTCGCTCTCACTCCCTTTTGTCTTTCGTTATCATTGTGACAACTCGAATGATAAAGATGTCTAAAATTAGAGCAGTTATTCATTAAGTTTTGCATGTTTTTTGTGTGTTTAACTTTCAGTTTCGTTAATCAACTTTTAGATGATCATTGCAAAAAAGCAAAGAAGAAGACGAGGACGAAGAAGCAATGAAAGAAATGAATTTTTCTTTGCTCACATTTCACATTTCTGTTGTTGGTAATCTGTTTATTTACTCTTAGCGGAGATAGCTTTTCAGCTGATTAAAAAATAAAAATAAAAAACAGCAAATATAAACACTAAAAACTGGAAACGAAAGCAGAATCGATGAAGAAAAAATCTCACAAATACGCAAAAATTGAAATTGAATTCCATTTAGCGAAAACAAAAACAAAAGATGGCCAAATATTGGCACAGCAACTGCCAGGCAAATATTATGGGCCTTGGGCAGGCAATATTTGAAATATAGATAGAGTGGAGAGGTGGGGGTGGGGGTGGTGGTGTGGATGCCTTATTGCAGTTTGTCGTCAATGAGCTGACAAGCTGACAGTTAGTTGAAAAGATTCTTAACACCAAGCAGATACTTCATATGTACATACATATATACGTACTATACTAACATACATACATAAAGAAAACATATGTACATAATTAAATTAGCAAATCATTTTTTGAAAGAATTTGTTGACTCAAAAGAAGAAAAAAACTGTGGAATATTTTTTGTTTAATGGTACAAATAGGCTATGACTCACTGTACATTCGTACGTATGTAATTACATATGTACATGCAAGCGTACGTACATACATTTGTACGTATGTAATTACAAATGTACATGTATGCGTATAAATGTAGGTTTGTTAAGCTACGCTGATTTGTGTGCATTTAGAGAATAGTTGTTGTTGTTTGTTTTTGCTTCTGCTGGTTTGTTTATTCCTTAGTTTTGGTGTTGGTGTATTGGTGTGCTTTCCGATAAGACCGATAAGGTTCTAGCAGCAGCAGCAGCAGAAGAAGCAGCAATTTTGCATTTGGCATTGGCATTCAACACACCCACACACTCACACACACACACAGACAGACAGACTAAGTTCGAGCGATCTCTACAAATGTGTGTAGAGTTCAACGTATGTTAGAGTAGTATGTGATTTAGGAGAACAAAACAGTAAGAGATAAGTGAAGAGATAGCACATTTATATATATGTTTGCGGTGGAGAAAAGACTTTAAAATGAATTAGATTGAATTTTAGTTAACCTTGACACATATTACATTGTACATATGTTTATCTACATATCTACAATGTCTCAACCACCCACCCATACGGGGTTGAGGCAAAACATCAACATCGAAAACAACAACAACAAGCGTTTAGAACTTGCCAGAAGGAGATGAAGATTTTTAACTGTCAGACACACTTTGTGTTTGTTTACCGTTATCATTCGAACCTTAATGGCCCGCTTTTCAAATGTGTGACGTCACAAACATACATAGTTGTATTTAGGTATGTACGTATTATTTATTGATGCATTTTTTGTTGTTTGTTTTTACTTCCTTTATTATTTAGTGATTATTTAGAATGCAATTAACACAAATCAATTAAATCCGGGTAGCAAAATGTATATCTCCCAAAGAATTTCCACCCAAAAATATATACATTAATTCATATCCATCTATATTCCACCCATAATCTAGGGATTCTGTTACGTATTTGTACTCACCTGTGAGCCGCATGGCGATAATACTTCTTGGGTGCCGAACAGGGGCCGGGTGTATTCGGTGCTGAATCGTTCATATCGTACTGCAATAGATTGTATGTATGTACGTATGTATGTTGTTGATAACAGTTATAGCAACAAAGACACACAAACACACACACACACACATACACATTGGAACAGTTGTGAAGTTAGTTGCATTGGACAAAAGATTAACAGTTGTGAAATAAAGTTAATGTTAAGAAGAATTTGAAGGCGGGGTGCAGTAAAAGCAATTAAGTGCACAAAAGAATATTCGAGTAACGGCAAATCTTATGCTCTCTCCCACGTATACGTATATATGTATATGTCTGTGTGTGAGAGTGTGTGCGACTGTGCCTGAGTGACACAATTGGTACAGTAAGCTAATGAGCTTCGCTGCAGCTGATTGATGTTGGTCTGTATATGTGTGTTTATGTGTTTATGAGTTTGTCTCTGTGTCTGTGTCACTCTGTCTCTTGCAAGTTTTCAATTCATCTTCGACTCGCTCTATCCCTTACTTACTTGATACGGCAAGTCGTAATACTCTCCTGCAAACTGAGCTTGGGCCTGAGCCTCTGCCAGCTCCAGCGTCACACTGTCTTCCGACATTGTTGCTGTCCTTTTGATTAAGTTCGCATAGGTGCAGTAGTTTTTGCTTATTTTGTAGTAGTTGTTGCTGTTGTTTTTCTTATTCTTCGTCTGATGTTGACAGTTTGAAATGCTGCGACTGCGACTGCGGCTGCGACTGCTGTTGTTGCTGCTGCTGCTGCTGCTCAGTTGACGCAGCAGGGCGTCGTAATAAGTAATTTGGATTTTAACTGTTGTTGTTGTTGTTGTGTTTGCTTTGTCTGTTTGAGTTGCTGTTGTTGTTGCTGCGCTAGTTCTGTTTATTTTTGTGGGTTTTCTTGTTATTGTAATTTTTGTATGGATAAACTGCAAATTGTTTGAACCATTGCGTAAGTTCCTTAACACTTGCGATAACTTAACGAAAGCCATGAACCGCACTTGCATGCAAAGTGTGGTACATACATATGCATGTACATATGTACTTATGTTTGTTTGTATGTTACAATAGCAATGGTCTGTGGTTATGTGCTGTGTTGTGTGCCAATATGTGTATATATATATGTTGAAGCAATTTATCCAAAAATGAAACAAAAAGAGTTGTATATTTTATGAAAGTGTAAGCAACGATCGTAGGATTTATGTTGCTGACTTTTAATACACTACGGCGCACTAAAAATATATTATTTTACAGGTTATGAATACTCTATAATTTGTGGTTTTGTTATTTTAGTCTAATTTTAGCGATAAATGATCGGATTGAAAGTGTTATCATTATTAATTAAATACAAAATATTATTGCGTTATTTAAGCACTGTAGCTTTGCATTTAAATGATTAAAACAAATAACATGTAAACAGAGTTATAAACAGAAACAAAAACTAAAACTAGAACGAGCTGAAGCAAAAAGCAATTAAAAGGTTTCGCCTAAAAGTATGCTGTGAAAATTTTATCCGCACTTGAAATGATGATTAGCCCTTTAACAAATATACACATATGTATGTATATATTTGCATAACGGTTATTATGGTTGTTGTGCATTCTAATTATCTTTGCCGCAATGTAAAATAATATGATGAGAAACGTCGAATAAATGAATACTTATCGATCTATCAAATGCGCAAACTGCGGGGCTGGGACAGCCGCCAGTAATCGAACGCTATGATGGAAGAGGTTGGGGCTCTAAAAATAAGCCTCCATAGGCTCGTGGACTATAGCAACATATGTATATATGTACAGACATATTAGCGTGTGCGAAAACAACAACGACGACAACAACAAGCGCACGGACAAAACGACATGAGTCATCATTTACAGTTAGCGGTGAATTTTCACACCATTTCAATCAGGTAAAAATAAATAATGGCATTGTAAATACATACATAGTATGTAATTGATTTGATACTTTTGCTTAGTACGAACACACACACACACACACATACGCAGCACACACACTCACAATATGAATACCTGAATACCGTAAGAAGAATGATAGTTTAAGACGACGATTGCCTTTCTTTAACTTTTAACAGTTTATGGTTTCTTTCGTTCTTGAGTTTTGTTTTATTTCTACCGCCGCAATTTGCACAAACAACGTTTCATAACACACACACTCTCTACTTTGAAAGCAGGTCACGGTAAAAGCACATATACATATGTATTGTTAATGCTGTTGTTAATTGTTAATTGTTGTTCCAAAAATTGTCTTTTCACTGAGCCAAGAAACAGACAAAAAATATATAAAACATACATCAAATAAATGTGTTAACGCGTCACGGCAAACGAAATGCGACTATGGAAAACTTTTTCAATGCGTTCGAATTTTCAGCCATTAATTTGTCTTTTTTTTGTTTGCTGTGTCGTTTTTTTTTGGATTTCGCTTACATATTTAAGTTTTAATTTGTTGTTCTTTTGCCGACAGACGCTCGCTTTTCACAATTTTTGTACGTTTCGTTTTGTTCGTTTCAACATTGCAATTTTGACGTTTGCAGCGCACGCGCTCTCACAACGTGACCGCAGGCAGGTGCAAAGAGCGACAAAGAGAGAGAGAGAGAGATTGGCAAAGAGCGAAACAATTTAAAGAGCGTCAATCGAGTGAAGTGGAATGCCGGCGTAAGCTTTCTATGTTGTTTGTAAACAAAGTAAAAGCTTCAATGGGTCCTAAATGACAGCTGGCAGTGCTGTTGCTGGCCGGCATAAATGCGTCTTTTTCTTCTCTCTTTTGGCGTTTGGCGGCAAGTTCACATTTTCAAAAGTGGCGCTAAACACGTAAATCTTTGTATCTTCTTTTGGGTGGAGTAAGTTAGTTAAGCTTCAGGACTTTAACACGGCTTAAGTAGCTTTGTTTGGCTCTAACTGAAAAATGCACATTATTTACACAAAATCAATTAATTGATAAGCCTTTCCTGTTCAAATTGCAAAACATACGCAAAAATAAATACATATAGATGTATTTAAGAAGAAGAAGAGGAAAAATATTGAACAAAGTAGCGACAACTTTTTTCAATATAAATATAATACAGTCGAACCTCTCTATAGCAAACTAACGTATATCACACTTTTCTTTATGCAACAAAATGATTCTCTACTACGAACTTTTACTTTAGCGAAGCTTATTTTGTTTTCAGAACCCTTGAAATTGGCTATATGGAAGTTCAACTGTATTTTTTTTCTCGTAGTTCCCAATTGATAAATGTATTTTATCTCGTTTTACTTTATACTCACTTTGATCAATATTGAAATTGTGTCTTAAAAGTGCAATTGTTGTTTTTCATTCACTTATCTATCTCCCTTTCGATGCTACACCCACCCCCACCTCCACCCCCAACCCCACCTTATTACAACCCACAACAACATCAGTTGATAAATCTTCCGCGTACTTTGGCTGACGAGGCACTTCCTTGCAACTTGCAACTTGCATCTTGCAACGAGCAGCTTGCAACTGCACTTCCTTTGCCTGCATTTGGTGCGAAGCACAAAAAAGCGAAAGAAAGAAAGAAAGAAATTACAGATAAAGAAATACTAGTACGGAGGGGCAAGCCAAAAGTGAATGAAAAACAAGTGTGCAAGTGCTTTGGGCCAAATGGCCAATGGCTTTTTTTTACACTAACTTGGCCATTTGGCCATTTGGCGGGCGACGCCTTACGCAACGTTTTCAACATTTATCACCTGAACTAAACTGAACTGCACAGTATGTTTTGGCCAGGTTAAGATAGTAGGTAGCTGGGTAGCACTGGCTCGGGCGGGTTTTTCAATAAACTGGCCATAAAAAAATGGAAGAGAGAAAACAAAAACGGGAGCAGCGCGATGCTGGAGCTGTTTTCGCACTTAATGCCAATGCCTAGGTGCATGAACGGTAAATAAAATGAAGTTAAGTGAAGTGAAGTGAAGTGGCCTGGAAGCGATCCGAACAACTCTGGCTTACGCCACTAACAGCCACAACATCAACAACAACAACAACGATAGCAACAACATTAGTTTACAATTTTTGCCCTCTTGCCAAGTTGGGCTAGCTGCTTAGTTAACACCGCAAGCTCATTGTTTTTGGGCTAACGGCACAGCAAATGCCATGCAGTTAAGGACCTAAAGCCAACATCTTAATACTCTTTCTAACGTGTGTGTATGTTACAGACGGACGGACAGACGGACATGGCTATATCGACTCGACTGTTGACACTGATCAAGAATATGTATGTATGGGTCGACCCAACACATAAAAAGTAGTGTATTCACATTCTTTGATCGATTATGGTCAGCTAATGCCACAAATATTTGACCAAAGTCCAAACCGTGCATAGGAGATGCTTCCTTCTGCCTGTTACATACTTTTGCACAAAACCAATATACCCTTTTTACACATTTTTAATGGGTTCAGGGTATAACAAGTAGAAGCCTCTAGTCGAGATATCCCGACTAGACGATACCCTGATCCCTATACTTTCCGCGTACAGCCAGTGCTTTCAAGTATGTGTTTGTGTGTGTACGTGTATACTCCATACTGCATACACAACTTCAATGTCCCATATCTCCGGTGTTTATTATCCGATTTCGATAAAAATTTCACAGATTGTCATTATTTTGTTTTTTAATTCAAATTGCATCTCAAAGTTTTCCAAATTCAAGATTTTGTTGTTATCGATCCCATGTGTATATCGGAAACGGGAAGAGTTATCGAAAATCGGAAAGAAACTTGTACTGCCTAGGGATTAGGCGAGCTTAAGTTCCAAATCTGGAGTCTCTAGCTCTTATAGTCTCTGAGATCGACGCGTTCATACATACAGACGGACAGACGGACAGACGGACGGACGGACAGACGGACAGACGGACAGACGGACATAGCTATATTGACTCGGCTTTCGATGCTGATCAAGAATATATATACTTTATAGGGTCGGAGATGCTTCCTTCTACCTGTTACATACTTTTGCACAACTTCATTATACCCTTTTTTCCCATTTTTAATGGGATCAGGGTATAAAAAGGCACAAAAAACCAGTTGGCCATGTTCATGTGGCAAAGTGCAGACAGCGCCAATTGTTGCCTTTGGCTAAAGCTGCTGCTGCTGCAGTTGTTGTTGTTGTTGCTGTTGTTAATGCGGCCTCGCGAATTTGGTCAAAATGGTTAGCGGGTCTGCCTACCGTATTTTAATTGCATTTCGTGTGCTTTGACCGTGTCTGGGTTGGGTTGGGCTTTTTAAATCATGTTAGCGGTTTTTTTTTGCCTCTATTCTATTTCTAAAAAGATGTATTTGGTTTTTTTTATTTTGATTTTTTTTGGTCTGCTTTAATGAGTCGCGTGGACGGCTTTAATGGCAAAGCGGACTGCGCTGCGTATGCGTAATTAACGCAAAAAATAGAGCCAAAAAAATAACAGTTAGCCGGCTTTTTGTGTTGGTTGTCGCCGCAAAGAACAACAATCAACCGTTTAGACAACTATGTGGCAGCCACAAGTGGAGCAGTCGATACAGAAGCTTAAGTGTTGGAAGGGACACAAACACACAACCACACACACACACACACACACACAATCATTTATCCAGAAGGTAGAGGAAAGTGAAGGCAGCGCTTGACTCTAGAGAGACATTCGAGTATTTAGGCAAACACGTATTGAATACATAAAAAGGCTATCAATTCGATGCGATATAGGGATGTAAGGGGGTGTTCGGGGTGGGGGTGGGGAGGAGTATGTGCTTAGTTGTACCGCCTAACGAAATCGATTCATACATTATACATTAAAAACCACACCATATCACATTTCACAAAGTTTGTAATACATATTTTAATGCGATTGTTGTTCGCTAGCATGCTCTATCTCTCTCTCACTCTTTCTGTCCCTCTTCCTCTTTGCTTCTTCCTTTCTCTCTAACACTTTCGAAGTCTTGCTTCCACTTGTGCTTCTGACACATCTTCAAGTTGATTTTTTGAAGATACGAAGAATTTTTTTCATGAATTCAGATTGAGAATTATTTTATCAACTGGAAATTCAGTATTAATCTAGATGTCAGGCCTAGACTTATAAGGTGTTACATTTACATAAATATGTTGTTCTTAACACATCACCAGAAAGGTTCAAGGTAACAAAATAATACATAACTTCTGAATGATCAAAATGGCGTACTAAAAGCAACCCATAAGAAATAATATTTCTTGGTACACTAATCAAACCTCAAAAAACCAACTAATCCACAAATGCTGAAATGTCAAACCAAGTACTTACTAATTGGGACTTTTAATTCTGAGGAAATCAAAGCGTTAAATAATATCTACAATGGATTAATGGATGCATAGCTTTTTGGTACACTAATCCAATCTCGTTTTGCACAACGTCGACATTTTCTTGACCACATTCCTTATAATGCAAAGCTTATGCTTCGATGGACGTACCAAGTACTAATTGGAACTTTGAATTCTAGGGAAATCGAAAACCGAAAACAATGTAAAATGCATATTCAATTATAATTTGGACCTGCATGAATATCCTTGCAAGCAATGATAGCAACTGTATGTGTGTGTGTGTGTGTATGTGTGCATAAAGGTCAACTTGGCATTGCCAATGCACATTCGATTCGAATGCGCAAGTTAAGAGCCGAATATTGCGACATGCGACATGCCTTTGGGTCTTGTTGGCCGTTCTGGCCTGGTTAGTAGGTTCAGTACTTATTTTGGCTAGCAAAAAGGAACAGCAACAAAACAACAACAGCTAAAAAAAAAAGCCAAACTAATAAAGCAACTCAATTAAGCAGCAGCTGCCGACGCATCGCGACCAAAAATATTCCCAATCAGAGACGTTTTCTTGTTTTTGTGTGTGCCTCATTTTATTATTTGTATGGCTGCCCCTTGGGGCGGCAACGTGGGCGGGCAGCCAAAAAATCATTTTCGCTATAAATGCGAATATAAATAAAAACGAAACTAATTTAATTAAAAGGCAGCAACCAGCGTTGGCCAGCAACCAGCGCCACCAGCAGTGAATGGCCTTTTTTTCTCCTTCTTGTTTGCCATCAACGCACAACGCCTATGGCACTTACACACACACACACACAAACACACACACACATATATATACACACACACAAACGTACATACATAGGAAACTTTGAGTGGTGCCCGCAGAGTCAGATCAAAAATCAGATCGAGCAAAAGTCTCGCGGCAACTCAATAAAGTCTTTCACAGCGTGAACCAAGTTAAGCTTAAACCAGTTCTTTTTCGCAAATACCCTTCGAATATGTATATATTTATTGTTTTCCCAACAATGTATTTGTATAAAATGAAACTATATTTTAACTTCTCACTTCGAACTATTCCTCGCCTGCTGTTTGTCTGTGTGGTCATTCATCTTTCATAACAACATCACATAAATCAGACATCTTTAAAAATTATAGCCCATGTGCTTTTCTGATGTATTAGCTATATTTTTGTAAAGATTATCAAACAAACATAAAAACTTTCAGTCTATTCGGATAAATTGAAGTGTATTCAACAAAGAGTTTTCCCATTCTCAAACTATAATTCTTATAAGATAATAATACTTGTTATTATATTTAACTTATATACTTATTTTTATACAAATACTTCTACTAATACCTATACTTATATTTATACCTTAACTTATACTACTTACTTAAACTTAAACTTATACTTATACTAATACTAATACTTATTTTTTTTTACTTATACTTATACTTATACTCATACTTATACTTATACTTATTCTTTTACATATACTTATACTTATACTCATACTTATACTTATACTTATTCTTTTACATATACTTATACTTATACTCATACTTATACTTATACTTATTCTTTTACATATACTTATACTTATACTTATACTTTGACTTATAATTATACTTATACTTTGACTTATACTTATACTTATACTTATTCTTTAACTCATACTTATACTTATACTTATACTTATTCTTTAACTTATTCTTTAACTTATACTTATACTTATACTTATACTTATACTTATACTTATACTTATACTTATACTTATACTTATACTTATACTTATACTTATACTTATACTTATACTTATACTTATACTTATACTTATACTTATACTTATACTTATACTTATACTTATACTTATACTTATACTTATACTTATACTTATACTTATACTTATACTTATACTTATACTTATACTTATACTTATACTTACTTATGCAATGGGTGTTCGCTTAGATTGAGCCATGGCTTAGACCCAAAGGATAGTGGTGGAGAGTAGGCTGAAGTAAAGGGAGAGGCGGGGCGGGGACAAAGTGAATACAGTTATTTATGCGTTGTATGATTTGTCGTTTAATTCGCATCGCGTCACAATTTTTACATAAGCCGTCGCCGCCAAAAACCAACGAAAACAACAACAACAACAAAAACAGCTGCACGCTGCGATTTGACAATTTGATTGCCACAAATCTGAAAATTACGGTCCACAGATAAGTTGGGCGATAAGCTTTTGACATTTCCTGGGCAAAACACGCCTGTTTGCAGCACTGCAACACTGGCTGGGCCTTGTGGGCAAAAAGTTGCGTATACGCAGCGTTGCCCAAGCAAAAAAAAAAGAGACAGCTGTTGAAATGTTTTAACCAACAATAACAACGACGAAAAAAAATTGCTGAGTGCGTTTTAAGTGGCGCCGCTAATTGCTGCACCTATGCGCAATTATCTATGCATTTAAGTTTGTTGCTTGCAACATTGAAGCGTGCAACAAATTGAAACATGTTGCGATCACTTTTTGTACATGGTTATAACAATTAAGTACAAATATTACTTTAAGTACCTCAAACTTAAATCAAAGCCAGCTATCGAAACTTAAATCAAAGTCAATTTGATATTTCTTAAACTGAGTTCAATTAACATTGTTTATTGTTTATTGATGGTACACAAAAAACCGTTGCAGAACATGGACAGATTGTCGCGACTGACTTGAGGAGGAGGCTGTTGTGTTTGGGCGTGTGGGCGTGTGGGCGTGGTCACGTACTACCAATTCCAACAGTTTCGACCACAAAACGCAATTGATATTGCTGTTGTCCTGCGAATGGCGTCAAAAGTTTACTCACACACACACAAACACATAAAACATGGCAACTCGAGCGCAACTTGCCTGACAGAAAGAGGGCTGGTGAGGGAGAGAGTAAAAGAAATTATCACCAGACCAGCAAAAAGTTCATCAGCAGCATCACTGACGCAGATTGAAAAGTTTCATCCCCGAAAAAAAAGTAGAAGAAAATAAAGTAGAAAAAAAGTCAAAAGAAAAACCATTTACGTGCTATTAAGCTTGCACCAAAAACAGCAACAACAACAACAACAACAAAAACTCTGGGAAATGTTTATCTGAAGCTTACGACTTGATTAGTGGAAAAGTCGCTGTAGAAAGAAAGAAAAAGAACGCATAATAAATAAATCAATCATTTAAGTAATTATTGAGATGGACTATAAATCCAAAGCAAAACAAGAACAAAACAAATAAATTCAAAGTTTTGCGAATAATTTGAAGGTATTGTTCAGCTCAAAAGTAAGCTCAAACTATCATAAGTTTCGATAAAGAATAAAATTAATCATAATGCCAATTAAGAATATAAGTTTAAGATCTTAATTTCTGATTTAACTTAAATTTCAAATGCAATCAATAGTGCTAAAATTATTTTAGTTAAGTGTTTATTGAATAATTTATATACAATATTATACTTTACCATACTATACTATACTATACTATAGTCTAATATACCATACTATACTATACCATACTATAATATGCTATACTATACTATACTATACTATCCTATACTGTACTATGCTATACTATACTATACTATCCTATCCTATACTGTACTATGCTATACTATACTATACTATACTATAATATAATATGCTATACTATACTATAATATGCTATACTATACTAAAATATGCTATACTATACTATAATATGATATACTATACTGTACTATACTATACTATACTATACTATACTATACTATACTATACTATACTGTACCATACTATACTATAATATGCTATACTATACTATACTAAACCAAACTATACTATAATATGCTATACTATACTATACTAAACCAAACTATACTATAATATGCTATTCTATACTATACTATACCAAACTATACTATACTATACTATACTATACTATACTATACTATACTATACTATAATATTCTATACTATACTATACTATACCAAACTATACTATACTATACTATACTATACTATACTATACTATACTATACTATACTATACTATAATATACTATACTATACTATACTATACTATACTATAATATAATATGCTATACTATACTATACTATACTATACTATACTATACTATACTATACTATACTATACTATACTATAATATGCTATTCTATAATATGCTATACTATGCTATACTATGCTATACCATACTATACTATACTATACTATACTATACTATAATATGCTATACTATACTATACTATACTATACTATACTATACTATAATATGCTATACTATACTATAATATGCTATACTATACTATACTATACTATACTATACAAAACTATACAAAACTATACTATACTATACTATAATTTACTATACTCTATAATAAAAGCAAATCAAAGAAATAAATCAATAATTTTCTATTATTATTCGATGCTTGACTTGAGCTTTGATTCAATATGGCGGCATGCCACAGCTTTAATGGCGTGTGCCTGTTTACCTTATGCTTAATCCTATTATCTCGAAAAGCACTGACCACTTTCTAACTTTACCCTGCCCCTGCCCCCCGCTTCCATCCAACCACCTGACTGGCTCCCTTCGCAGTGTCTCAGCTGTCAATGGATGTCGATGGAATCGAATACAAACCAAAAATTCTTGTTTCTTTTATGCATAATGTATGGACCCAGAGCACAATAGCAACAACCAATAAATAAATGCACAAATTTCACAACAAATTAACACACAAACACACACACACACAAGCAGAGTGTGGGTGGGTGGCATTGATGTTAAGTTGATTGAGATAAAGAAGCAAAAAAAAGCAACAACAACAACAACGAAAAAAAAAATGAAAATGAGCAAAACAAATTTGGGCGTGTTTGACGGCCCAAACGTTTCTATCGCAGCTGCGGCATCGACACGAACAACAACAATTCAGCTTATGAAATAAAATACTCGTACCAAAATGTATGTATGTATATATGTTTGTATGTATTTGTGTATATATATATGTAAATAAAAGAACGTAGAACACAGACAAAAATCTGGCCCCAAAATCAAATATCGAAAATCTTAGCGTTTGTCTTTTTTTTAGGCGTGCTCTGTTGTTGTTAATATTGTTCTTATTGTTGTTGCTGTTGTTGTTGTTGTTGTTGTTTGGGAGGTGCGGTGCGGGAAAGCTTGTGCCCATTGATTCCAACTAAATTGAAGGCTGAATTTTGAATGTTGGCTCGGCTTTGCATCTAGCCATAAGCACTTAACAACATTATTAATTTAACCGAAAGTTGGCAAGTACCGATACATATAGAATATATATCTATATGTATTGGGTCCATCCAGCGGCCACGCCCAGCTTTAATGGCAAGTGCTTTTCTGCAGCACAAATTCAATTGTTTGAAGCGACACCTGGCGGTCAGCAGCGAGATTATTGCCCCCTAGAAAAAGAAAATTGGAAATATGATTAAGAAGTATATTAAAAAAAAAAACAACAACAAAAATATGTAAATTGTTATTGCTTATTCAGTTAGTTTTTTTAAAGAAGTTTTCGAAACAATATACTTATTATTAACAAGAAATGGATATAGATTTGAACTTTTTCAATCTTCAGTCAAAAGAAATCAAAAGATTTAATACAGCTGGTTTTTTCAAGATTCCATAAAGTATTATTCATATATATATATGAAACAAATATGTTTGGACCCAACAAAATACAAGAGAACGTGTTTAAGTTTCAGAAGATAGATAAAATGCGTTCATGTTGTCAGTGAAGTTTAGGAACTTAATCAATCTCATATAATGAATATGTTTGTATTGTAAATAAATTAAGTTATTGGAAAACATTATTATAAGCTATTGACTTAACGTAGACAGCCTAATTTGTTGGCCAAATATATAAATATATATTAATCGCTGGCCTCAACGGACAATTGACTCTTAATACCTTCAACAAAAGGGCGAGTTTGTATAATACAATGAATGAGAGGTTTGTCGAACCCATAATGGATATTATTTACAACTCAGTCATATATCATATATGTATGTAGTATCAGAATATCATGTTCGAAATCATTGTTAATGGCGCTACTTAATTTGAGCACCCATTCAATCGAGAGCCGAACATAAACGTCAACGTTTGACATGCAAAGGACGCGCGTAATGCATATTTTTTTGTTAAGGGTTCAAGAAGTATGTTCGGTGGGTGGGGAAGGTTGATGGTAATGCTAATGCCGAATACAAATTGACAAACGCCGGTCATTAATCTTCAAAGTCGTGGATATGCCATGCAAAATAGTAGCAACAACAAAAAGAACACCAAAAAAAAAGAAAGAAATTTGCACATTGCTCGCCGCTTCGCCTTTCCCCGTTCACTTCTCACTCGAAGCGTCGTGTCTTAATGGCCTGACAGTGGAGAGTATTTAGGGAAATATGGTGGTTTTCCCCACACCACACCACACCACACCACACAGCAACAACCATAACAGCTTTGGTCAGGGCAGAACAGATAGACCAGAACAATGGGTGGGCAACAGTAAGAAGAAGTAGAGCTTTGGACAACAACGACTACAACAAGGACAACAACAATGACAACAACAATGTTAACAACAATGACATCAATAGGCGCAATTGAAACAAGTGTTGTCACTCCTATGACTGCGACTGCGACTGCGACTGCGACAGCGACTGCGACAGCGATAGCGACGTTGACAGCGACAGAGACGTTAACTGCGACTAGAATGTTGTTGTCGTGGCCCTAATGGCTGACGAGGCAACGGTTGGCCAAAACCAAGACACAATCTGTCCTATTTTGATACCCTTTCCGAAGACCTTTTCTCTCAAGCTTTTAAGCTTTGCATTTTTGTTAAGAAAAAAATAAAGTTTTCAGGTCTTAAATACTTAAAAGCCGAAAACCCACCAAAGCAAACAAAAGGGTTAAATGTTACGTTCTCAGTAATAAATATATTGAATGACAATAACTTGGAAGAGAAAATGAGAAACAAAAAACTAAACAATGCATTTTATGCTTGTTTTAAGAAATTCAAAGAAATACTTAACGGTAATAACAACTAAATAATGTCTTCGGGTAAGTGTCTATTACATAAAGTAATCTAAGGGTATTTGGATATCGTTTTGCTCTGAGTTAAGTTTTGTTACTGTTGTTGTATGTGCCCTTTTGACCCATATAGACGCATAAAGTTGCGCCTGACTGGACACAATTGACAAGCAGCGGCAGAAGACATGAAGTCGGAGAGGGAGGTTTACATACATATATATATGTATATATATATGTTTGTATAAACACAACAAGGGCATGCTTGCCTGCACTCGCCAACAAATTTTGCTGTTGCTGTTGTTGCTATCGCTGCAATTATACAAATTAATTTTGGATACTTAAGTGTGCAGATTGTTTTTCCAATGCCTGGACAAACATTTTTGTTGTGTGTGAACGGAAAAAGAAGAAGAAAAAGTTTGACAACAGCAGCAGCAATATTATCGATAGCTGCTTTAACTTGAATCCAAAGAGCAAGAATTGCAACTGCAACCATTTGATGCAATTGCCATTTTTGCCTTGACAGTTAAAGCAGCTTAAACGCAATCGTTCTACGGCACGCAATATGGCGTCATCCAAAGCATTCGCAGCATCCTAAGCATTGGCCCACATCCAATCCTCATCACCATCCACATCCTCATGTGTTGAAGGTCTTCTTCGATTCAATATATATGTTGAGTTTTTCTTGTTTCGTTTATGCTGAATTAGCCTTCAACTCGTCGTTGTCACTTTAAGCTGTTACAATCGCCAATTCTGCCAGCGGACACTTTAAAGTAATTCCTTAGCTCTCGCTGCAGAGTGTGTGTGTGTGTGTGTGTGACAAAATTGGGTCACAATATCGCATTGTTCAAAACAAATAGTTTTTGTGTTGTTTGCTTAACCTACTTTAACTTTAACTGCCATGGAACATTAATATGATAAAACAAATAGAAAAAACATTTACATTAAATCAACTTTAACACTGGTCAATATTAAAATAACAATAGATTTTGTTTTGAGTTTAAACTTATAAAATTTAAAATTAAAATTTTTTGTACGAGATTCTCTGACTTTACTGTACGGTCTTGTCTGCAGTACTGCATCAATGCTTTCATGGATTACGATGGGTTCGGAGATGATTCCTTTTGTCCCTCTATATCATGTTTTTAACCCATATCCTAGGCTCAACTTCACTAACACACACTTCCGTTTCCGAAAACGATGTTTTCTACCTATAATGAATACATTTGTAAGGCACTGCAATTGGATTTTACTTACCGTGCTCTCAAAATCTACTTGAGATTTGGCTATATGCAAGTTTGACTGTGTTAATAATAATTATCTTAAGCTTCTTGCTCTTAATTTATATCTTAGATCTTTTATGCCTATTTTAGCATTCATATCGTCAGGAAATACGAAATAAAACATATTCAAAGGTTCAATCAAACAAAATATGTTTTTAAAAGAAACCTGAAATACTTCGTGCAACTTTTCAGTAACCTTTAAATATTGTATTTGATTTCCATTAAGCTTAACTCACTTTTTCTGTATAACCATTAAGTTATGTATTAAAGTGATGAATTTATTCGCATCAGCTTTTTGGATTGTAATTTTATTCGTTCACTTCCATTGACCGTTATTAATGGGTCTCAGTGTTTGACTCGAAATGTTCAGCTTAAAGTGCAGCAACATTTTTTGGCCTAGTTCGTAAATTTGATTTGATTTTTTTTTTCTCATTTTTTGTTCTCACGCAGCAGCCGCCAAAAAGGCGCGGAAATTGGGCAGGCAGCCAGGGCCAGTCAACGGTATCCATGCGTAGCCCACAAATATAAAAAACTTAGCTTTCAAAATGCCTTTTGCAACAATGGATCAGCGGCAGAGTGTGGTGGGGTGGAGTGGGCTGGCTGGCTGGCTGGCTAGGGGAGGCCTTATTGCAAGTGGTTTGATTTGTGATTTTGGCATTTTTTGTGCATTTTCTGACTATCGTCGTTGTCGTTGGCTGTTTAAATCGAGAGCTGGCTTTCGATTTTTGTGGGTCGCACAATTTATGCGCACTTTATGCGTTGCCCAAGTCGTGACTTGGACTGAGCCAACAGTGCTGCTGTTATGTAATGAGTGCGTGTGCTTGTGTGTGTGTGTGTGTGTGTGGGCAAAGACAAACAAGTGAGAGTTGCACTAGATATAAAAAGGTGGGCAGCAACTTTGTTCGATTCGGCTTCGAGGCAGAGAACAATTAACAACGTTGCCACCGCGCGTTGCAAGTAAATGCATTTTAACTACATTTTATTATGTCATTCAAGTTAAATAGTCTACGCATAAATTTTCTTTTTTGGTTCTGTTAGAAACTTGTCCAAATCAATATTGCAAACTTAGACCAATTACAATAATAACTAGCGAGAAATAATAAAAAATTAAATGACAAAAAAGTCTTACGGGGAATGAATGAAGAAGTAGCAAAGCAAGTTTAGTAAGTATCTAGATACAAGAATTAGCATAAGTAAGGTAAGTTCTGAATTCGTTCGCTAAGCATTATGTTATTAACGAGAAACGCACGCATATAAAGAAGTCGAGTAACGAGTATTTGACAGTTTCATTTATGAATTAAAATAACGATTAAGAATGAAATTGTTAGTTGAAGCAACTGAAGATTTTTCAGTACATTATTGATGATTTTTTTAGAGTAGAGTAGAGTTTTGTTCTTATCATGAATTTGGAATAAAAATATTATATTATAAACTGGAAATGCAGTATTTATCAGATATCAGGCCATGATTTAGAAAGTATTGCATTTGATAATCGGTTGAGTTTTGAGGGAGTTCGCAAAGATCTATCTTTAAGTCTATTTTTTTAAGTAGCGTTTTATTTTTATCATGAATTTCGAGACATCAGACATGTGTATTGAATGTATCAAGCAAATCCAGCCCCATAACGTATATATATATGATCAGCATCGCGAGTCGTTACAGCCATGTGCGTCTTACCCTCTATTTCTATGCAAGCTATTCCTTCCGTTCTTGCGCTATCGAGCTGAAACTTTGATCAAGTTCTTCTCTATGTTGCAGTTAGATCATTTGTCAAGTTCGGCCAGATCCGATTGCTTTATCATATAGCGGTCATACAAATGCAAGATCTTTAACAAGATTTCACTTTGAAGCCCAAGTTGTATTTAATATTCGGCATACCAAATATAGCTTCCTTACTTGTATGTGTAAATGTTGACTTTTACCACTTGACACGATTTGTAATACAAAATATCAATTATTATTATTTTTTTTCGACTTTTGGCTTATGGGTTAAGTGCAATCTTTTGTCTTCCTGTTGCACTTAATCGTAAGTAGTTCTTGTTGCTGGCATTAACATTTGGGTGACTTCATGAACAGTAAGCAGGCTGTGAAGCAAGTTTGGGGGGTTTCCGGCTGCCGCATGCCGCATTTGTTTGTTGTTTGAATTAACAGCAACAGCAACAACAACAACAACGACAACTACCAATTAAACAATGGCTTTTGATGTGATTTCGCTTAAGTTGAATTTATGTTTGTTATTGCCAATATTGAAAGGCAATCAAAAAATGGGCAGAGCAACAACTGGATGGCGGGTGTTGGCTGCGGCCAGCGGCATGCGGCATGCTACAAACTGCGTCTGCGTCTGCATTGCGTTCCATTGCGTTGGCCGCGCCTGCGAACAGTGCGAACATTCACAATAGATTGCAGCGCGAGCTGCCTGCTTTGCCAAAAAGATCAACGTGCGCGACGCGATTCGCAAAACAAGTTTACCATGGCTTTTGCTGCGGCAGCTGCTGCTGCTGCTGCTGCTGGACCATATATTTTTCCCAGCCATATTTATTCATGTGGCATGTGGTATAAATAGGCGCAAAGAACGCGATACTGAGACAGTTTTCAACACAAAGCCCAACAGCCCGGTGCAATAAAACATATTTCTTCTTTTTTTTCACGTGAATCAACTAAACAAACCACATAAAATGGCATTCAAGGTGCGTAAAGGACTACAAAAGTGTACAAGTGTGTGTGTGTGTGTTTGTGTGTATGCAAGTGTTGAACAACGACAACAAGGCAAAAGGATAAGTTGAAATGTTTAGCAGAATGAAGACATGTTGGCAGTTTGTTCTTGTTGTTCTTGCTCTTGAGTTGGATACAGAATGAGAGAGAGAGAGAGAGAGATAGTGAGGGAGATTCGGACTGCAATTGTAATTATCCTTTACTTTGCACTGAGGTAGCTAAAGTTCTGCTACACAATGACGTCATTGTCCTGGAACACAGTTGACAGTTAAATTGATTGCATCGCATTTGTGACTAATGCTAGAAAAGTTAAGTTCTCTCTCTCTCTCTCTCTCTGCTGTAACTCTATTATTCGACAAAGTCAAGTCAAGCTAAAGTCAGCTCTGCCTCGTTATGTTTTAGTAGTTAAGACATCGGCTAAACACACAACATTTGGCCATTAGGATAATTGCAACAACTTAGAGATCGCAAAACGAATATTTTACCACAAATTTGCTAACTTATATTTTAATAGCAATTAAAACAAAAATGTAAATCAGCTTTGTGCTTTGTTCGCTAAACAAATAAGCACAAAAAACTCAGTTTATATTGAAATTGTTGCATTAACTAACTTTAGCATATTTACTTTAAAAGTTGGTCGTATCATGAAATTCTTGGAAGCTCCTATAACTAACATGTTTTTAATAAAGCTCTGTTTGAATAAAAGTTTAAATAGAAAGTTTTAGTTTTTTTAGCTCTGGAGAGAATATAAACTAATTACACATACTAGATACACATTTGCCAAGGCTCTCGGCTCTCGGCTATCGGATTTCTGTTTAACTTTGGCTTTAACAACTGACCTGCGATATGTTTTGCTTTCGTTTTGAATGCCAGCAGCAAAATAAATATGCAGCAAAAACAAAAATCGCTGCAAGGCAATCCAGTTGGCAAGTCGAAAAGTTGACATTAAAACCATGTTCAAATTATAAATCAATGGCAATGAGAAAATTTAATTTGAATATGCAACTAAACCGAGCCAAGGTAAAGTGGGTCAATTAAATGCATAAACTTTTTTCTAGATCAAGTTTTTAATTCATATGTGTGAAGTTGCACATCCTTGAAAATTTGTAATTGAAATTTGAATCTTTAACGTACTTAAAGCTGATTTTGCCTACTATTTCATGTTGTTCTCTGTTTGTTTGTTTATTGCTATGTTGGTATGTCTTGCTCCCTGCTCCTGCCATTCAAGTCCGGCAGTCAGTTACGCTTAATTAAAATCAGATAAATACCAAAAGACAAATAAAAGCCACGCCAAGTCAAGTGCAAGGCTGCCAGGCTGCCAGGCTTCCAGGCTGCCACGCTGCCAGAGAATGAAAAATAAAACAAAACAAAAGTAAAAAACAACACAGCAGCGAAAAAAAATATCAAAACGAAACGAAACGAAAATGATATAAATTTAAAGGAAAAAAACCCAACACAAACTCCCAAAACGTATTTTTTTTTTGCTTTTTGGCATTTTTAAGCGTAAATTGAAATTCAATGGAATCGTGAAATGTAAAGTCGCAAAAGACAACAAAAGAAGCAAAACACAACAAAAATACCCACACCAAGAAAGTAAGGTTGAATAAAACACACTACAAATACGCTACAGTGACAAATAAAGCTAAAAGAACAAAAAAGAAGCTAGTTCCAAATTGAAAAAAGGGAATGTCAAATGCTGAAGAGTTGGGGAAAATGCATTCAACTACAAAATGGAAATGTATACAAAATTTAGAAGCTATAATTGTAACCATTAAAGGACAATAAGTAACGAATGATTCGAACGAGTATTATTGTGAAATTAGCGAATAGATAGAGTAACGACAAACAAACGAATTGTAACTAACGAGCTCGAAGGACAAGTTAAAGTGCTGTTAAGGCACGTCATATTAAAGCATTTATGTATGGCCGCTTACCAAGGCGAGTGCCATTCAAATAATACGCATACGTCGCATTGCCAACGGCAGGACAGCAATGGTGCACGGCATTTAGGAAGTGATGGAGGAGAGCAGACGAGCGAGAGAATTTGAGTTTTCAACTAGTCTGGCAACTTAATTAAAAGTTTATGCGCCTGCAATTTCCTTGTGCTCTGTTTGTGTTGGTGCTAGCGTGTCTGTGTGTCTGTGTGTGTGTGTTTCTCTCTGTCGATATGCAAACAAACTACGAAATGAGTTGTCAAGCGGCTAACGCCGCTACACTCACTGATTTATGCATGAAGTGTGTGCTTATTTGCTTGTGCTATTTAAGTTTAAACTGTATTCTAATGCTCTTTTATATATATATATATATATATCTATATATACACTGTCACACGCACACTTACTCTTTATACAGCTCATCTTCTGTTTGGCCGCAATGGCAATTGCTTGCGCACAAGCGAAACCCGGCGGCCCAGCTGCCTATTCGATAAGTGCGCCGAGCGTGGATCACGCCTCCGTTGGCAACACACAGGAGCATACGGTCAAAGGTCACTATGGCCAATCATCGCAATCTGACTATGCCAGCCAGGTGCAAACCGCACACTCTCAATCTCATGTGCAGCGCTCAAGCATAAGCAATGATGGTGGTCTGGCACCCGCTCATTATGCAGGTAAGAGATATCCAACAAACAAACACACGCACACACGCACACCACACTCACATGCAAATGCACATGCACAAGCACAATGAATATCAATTAATGCACGTAGTTAATATGCTAACAAAGAAAATCGAAAAAACGAAAACAAAATATATCACAATATAGCAGCAGCACCTCAAGCAGCCTACGCTGTTGGACACACTGCACCCGCCCAGATTCAGGTAGTGGCCAGCGGACACGGATTGGCCTATGGCGGCGGTGGTGGTGCTCACTATGCAGCCGCTGCACCAGCCATTGCTTATGGTGGCCATTATGCTGCCGAAGCCGTTGCACCATCCTATAGCTATGGCGGACATTATGCGGCCAGTGCACCTGCCTATGGCTCGCATCTGGGCCTGGGTTTGGGTTTGGGTCTTGGCCATGGCTATGGCTATGGATATAGTGCTCATGCTGCTGCACCCGCCATTTCTCATGGCTATCTGGCTGCTGCACCTGCTCCCGTTGTGAAATATGCTGCCGCTCCAGCTTATGGTAAAAAATTATATAAAAATCAAAAAACCTTCTTTTCAAGTAGTTGCCTCTAATCGTTAAGCACCTTTTGCACCTGTTCTAACTGCTTCATAGTTCTTTTGGTACTATAAGTTGAGTAGTGTTGTACTAATTTTCCAGCTAAATCATTTTTAACCATTTTTACAGCTCGCTCTTTGTTTTTGGTATGCTTAACTGATGGCTGTTCGCCCAACAGCTGCTGCTGCTCTTAAGTTTCTGTGACTTTATCTTCATATACGTAGATGCAAGGGCTCTTGACCAAAAACACATAACTTGATCCTGTGTAAATACGACAAAGCAAAAAACTTTTATTTCGTCGACAGGGTTGGGGGTGGGGTGGGGGGTTAGGGGATTGTTGTCAAAGCATCTTGCTTGTGCAGCAAATGCAAAAATTAACTCCCCAAGCCATTGTGAGATAAATCTCAAGCATTTTGCGCTTGCAGCATCTGGTAACATAAACATAAACAACTTGTTATTGGGAAGAAAAAGAGCTCAACGAGGGTCAAAGTAGATGGCAAACTGTTTACAGTAAGGCATTGCCTTTACCTCCCTCCCTTCCTCTCCTCTCTTGATGATGTCAGTTCAAAGATTCCTTAGCTGCATCCTTCGTCTTTTCCTGTGAAAACATTTGAATAGGAAAATAATAATTAAGTAAGCGGCTTTTGCCGAAGTCAAGGATACGTGCGATTCAATCGATTCTTCAAAACACTCACTGCAATATTAAAGATGGCGTATAGGATCAAGTTCTTGTACATTTACTGAAAGTTATCACTTATTTATGGCTTGAGTCAACAAGATTTTTTCAACAATTAAAAGTTTCCAGTTATAGAGTACCATGTCATTTTTTTCTAGCCATTAAATCGATACATATGTGTACATCCATATAAGGGCATTGTAAATCATTAAAATTTAATTGGGCCGTCCAAAAGCCAAACTCATACATTGTGAACAACTATGGGCGTGTTGTAGGTTTAATCAGCCAAATAGCGTTAAGTTTTGTTAAGTATAAACTTTTCAATGTTTGATGTCTGTGTCGGTGTTTGATGTCAGGACAAACGAAACGCAACGAAAAGTAGGATGGTTTGATGAGTATTGGGGAATTGGAAGTGGGCGTGGGCGTGGCAGGAGGGTCTTAGCCATGTCGGACAGCGCATGCCATATAATCAATCATTTATTTTTGGTTGCCAACTATTTTAAAGCATTAAACACGTGTCAAGCAAAGAAGAACCAGATCATGATGATGATGGTAGTATTAAGTCCTTGCTGAAGTGGAGCCATCAGTCAGCTTGTCTCACGTTCGAGGAAGTGGCATTTGGCATTGGCATTGGCAGGCAATGATAGCTGCCAGAAATGCAATCCGATATTATCAACTATTCTGTCTGTTCACTAGCAAGAAACCGGCTGTCGTTCCCTTGTCGAATTTCGCATTAAACTGCAATATTTCGGGAAATGCAAGCAAAAGTCATATGTATGTGTGTAGTTGCTTCTTGTTTCAGGTAACAACAATTTTAAGCAGCTTTATTTCGCATTGTTTCTTACGCATTTCATCGCTTTTCTAATAACTATTGTGTGCGTTCCTCCTTGCTGGTAAGCTTCAAGTGGCTATCGAATTCGTGGGACGTTGCCACACTTCTTCCAGTTCCAGGCTGTGTTGCCTGGTGTCCGTCCATTGCTGTCACTTTTGTCCACCTTTTCGTGATGCTCTAGTGATGGACGTGTATCTCATTTCATGTCCGCTTCACAATACAAAATTGCCTACCTTTGCCATGTAAGTTGATTAATGTTGACTTGTCAGACGTCATGTGTTCAGGTCCCAAAAACTTCACGTTACAATGGCAGGAACAAAACCGAAGAAAAGTTGGATTTCATGGCCTCTTCATTGTTAATGTTAAGCAAAATCTGTCGTTCTGTTGGAATTATTGATACCAGGAATTTCAGCACATTCGAGCGCATGGCAAATGAAGTTCCAAAATATGTCAGAACATACAATTGTATGCGGTTTTACTTTTGTTAATGCGATTATATGCTTTTCCACAGCACCTGGCATAATTGGACACGGCATTGGACTGGCTGCACCAGCCGCCTACGCAGCACCCGCCTATGCCGCACACGCGTATGCAGCACCTGCCTATGCTGCACCTGCCTATGCAGCACCCGCTTACACCACGCATCTGGCTGCCGCACCGGTCCTCAAGTGAGTAATGCTATTGGGATTTTCTAAATAAAGATGGGTTGGCTCATGCCTTTTAATTATGTTCCTGTGTTCTGTAGGGCTGCGGTTGCTGCGCCCGCTCTGGTGCACACATCCGTCTCGGGCCATGGCATTCACTATGGTTACTAGAAAGGCTTAGAGGAAGAAGACCCACAGCATGCAGCATACAATAATTACAAACACGCGCCAATAGCAACAGCAACAGCAACAGCAACAACCACAACCAAATCCGTGATTAATGCGATCTCGCGCTTTGTCCATTTCACAAGTTTCAAATGAAACTCCAAAATTACCAAATGGCAAATGACAAAGTGCAACGCATCCATTATTCAATTACAGACACGCACCAACCGAGCAACACGACCCCAAACCCAGAGCTACCAGCTTAATAATATACTCACACGTTGATCCACATAGGTGTTTAATGCGATTTCGCGCTTTGCCTAATGTCAATTAATTAATATCAAAAGTTGCAAACGGCAAATGCCATTGTGCAACATTGCAAATATTTCGCGCAGCCATTATTCAATTTGTGTAAAATTTTTACTTGGTTTTTTATTTTGTTTTTTGATGGTAAGAACAATACGCATTCATTAACTGTATCATTTTTTTCTTTGTTTCTTTGCGCGTGTGTGTTTCGTTTTGTTTTTGTTGTTTAATTATTTTAATAACGTTTTTTTTTTGTGTATCGCGGTTAAATTCACGTTCTATTTAATAGTTACTTTGTACAGAAAAAGCATGTGAAATGTTGGAAAAAATAAACTAAATCATTTAATATACATACTTGATTGCGGATTTGTTTCAGTTTTGGTTAAAGCCTGTTCTATTTTTGGTACAACACTCCGTTCCCAACCCCATCCAACCCCACCCCATACTCAGTGTAACTGATACTGTTACTGTTATAACCCTCTCCCTTTATCCACAAACAGAGCAGTTATAGCATGATATATGATGGCCGAAAACTATGCTGCGATTTATTTGCCACGCTCCAGTTAAGCACTTGCCATACGTACTAGTTCTGTTAGTAGTTGTAGCACTGCATACTTTATGGCGCAGTGCGTGAAATTTATCATACTCATGCATGCATATGTATATATAATATCTACATGAATATTTATGTATATAGCATGTTCAAAGCAACCATAAAGTCCATAAAGTCCATAAAGTATTGATAGATAGATCAATGGCTAGCTCGCCAATGTGCCAAATGCCACCAAGTTGTTGATGCCATAGCGAAGGTATTTAAGTTCAAATGATAAAATATCATTGAAGCTTTGTCCTTGAGCCAGTTCAATCAGCATACAATCAGCCTGCAGCCTTGAATATTCTGGCATTCTGACACTTGAAACTAGGCAAATTTCTCATCGCTTGAATACCTTGAACAAAATGGCAAATGAAAATAATTGAAGAACACTTTTTGTTTGAATCGTACTTGAAGCAAGTTTTCGATTATTTGTTCGATTTAATTGCACTTGCACAATACGAAATCAAATATTCTTGTTTTGAATTGAATTTTGTGGTTTCTACGAAGTGATACAAAAATAAAAATAAAACACACTTGGCATGTGCGCAAATATGCATAGCTTTAATGTGCATCATTTGATATGCAATTTGCAAGAAATGTGAAATTGAATTGCAATTTAAATCCTAGAATCGTTTGAGTGTGTGAGCTCTGAGAGACGGCTTTTACTGCCTGTGAAACTGAATTCACACAACACAAAGTCTTTGTGGTTGGTATCGTGGTATGGAGTTACACTCTTTCCAGGCGACTTTGCGGCAGTCCGTGCAGCCTGAATGCAAATAAAGGCAGCAGCAGCAGCTCGTAAATGGAATGTTGTTTCCATACAAACAATCAAGCAAACAGACACGTGGAGCTATTTATATCTGCAATTGCGTATGTGCGCGTGAAGGTATTAACTGAGTGTGTGTTCGTATGTGTGTGTGTGAGTGTTTGTGGTTTGCACTTTAACAAGAATGAAGCGTTTTTCCGCGGAAAATGAATGCATGCGGTTTATGAGGCTCTGCAATAACAAACATAAGTACTACTTTTGTTTGTTTAAGTTAAACAAAATAAGCAACCACAAAAAGAACAGCTTAACATAGAAGAGAGACAGAGAGAGAGAGAGAGAGAGTTAGAGAGAGACTGACATGCTACAGCAATATTGATGCATGAGAGAGACAGAGTAAAAGAAAAGCATATACCGAGCACTTTTGCGAAAGCAGCTGGATATCAATTAAGATGCAAAGTTATGCTAGAGCCACACCCTGACCGCAAACACCCTCCTGCACTCGCCCACCCTACTCTTGGGCTTTGGGTTTGCTGTGTTCGTGACGTGCATCGTGGCTCCTTTGATTTGGCCAGAAGTCTTGAAGCTAACAACTGAACCAAACTGAACTGACTTGACTCGTCTCGACTGGTTTGTGTAGCAACAGTTGTCAATCACAAAAAATTCTGTTTGGCATTCTCATTTAGAGTACAAGAGCTCTGTGCAAATACACGAATACTAAAACACAAACACAAACAAAGCGTCATGTGCCAGAATACAGGACACCTGAGCCCAAGGACGAAACAACAACAAAAATCGCCACTGCGCGCTTCCAATGTAAATACGAGCGCAAACAAACAAAGAAACAAACAAGCAAACTAAAGCCATCTAAAAGAACAGCGCAAAGAAAAGCTCAAGACCAAAACACAACAATTGCATTAGAAATTGCAACTGAAAGAGGGGTGAGAGAGTGAAGGCATCAAAGGAGTGTGCTGCGGATGGTTGCAAGGTCGTGTCAGTCAGTCGGTCAGTCAAAGAAGAAAAACAAGAAAAAGCAAAAGCAAAAGAAAAAAGAAGAAAAATAAAAACCAGGCACTCAAGAAAACCAAACAAAGCTAACCGACACAAGAAGCCAAAGCTAACAATAAGTGAGGTCAATATTGAAACTATAAGTAAAATGAATGCAGCATTTTCTGCGAGTACTTCTTCTACAATAAACAATAAACTGCGATCTAAGTTTATTGATTCAGCCTATAACAATCTTTCCCACTTAATACATAATGCCACTCCTCTTCGCCCTCTTAAGTAACAAGTCTTGTTTTCCCGATCTTTGTGACATGGCATGTCAAGAGGTGCGCCCCTCGGTCGGTCGGTCGGTCGGTCGGGCGGGCGGGAGTTGGATGCTTGCTTTGTGCTTGGCTCCAACTTTATTAACGACTAGCATCAGAAATGTGAAGCGAATTGAAAAGAAATATAATGCATCACCTGAAAAGTAAGACTTCAAAGCCTATAATGCCTAGATATGAGATTGAGAAAAAGACTCTTCTCATTAAATCGAATATAAGATTCAAGAATAGAGATATTGCAAATCAATAAATATTATTTAACATATATATATATATATATGTCTTATGATCAGTTTTTATTATTATTTAGCATAATTTCTATGCAATATAAAAGTATATAAAACTAAATAAATAGGTCTCGTGGGTACAAATTTAATGCCGACAATTTTATGTTACCCTCATTAGACATTAATTTTGCTAAGCATCAGGGATTATTCGTACATATTTATGTTTATATAAAAATGTAGGAAGCGAACTTTTTATAGCGACGTTTCCTTCGGGGTGCACCATTTTGTTTGCAATAGAGTAATTAAATAAAAGTCATTTGGTCAAATACACGAAAAAATGTTTTACTATCAAAGTTCGTGCGGGGGAATGCAGGAATATCAGTGTGCGTGAGGAGAGGTAGATGGAGGGGTAGGAGGGTGAAAGTGGTTGCCAGTTGTGGTCAGTAGAGTAGCAGTGGGAATCTTCATAGTTGACCACTCTGCAGAAGCATCCAACCATATTTGCGTAGAAAATTTTAATTTTGTACATCCAGCCAACAAGAAGAGCAAATCCACAGAAATTGTGTTGTACAGCATGAAAAATTGGTTAGCATGCAGAGGCAAAATAGAGATAGAGATAGAGAGAGAGAGAGGGAGAAAGGGAGACTACCTTTTGCACGAAATGACCGGATGGGCGGTAGCATCCTGTTCATTTCCCTTTAATGACAAGGCACAACAACAACAACAGCAACAACATCCAAATGTCAAGCAATGACAGCAACGAATGTAACGAATGTAACGAACATGCAACGTCAGCTTCTCGTACCTAGCCACAAGGACTGATTGCTTGGAGCGGTGTCCGTTTTTCGATTTGTACAACACCACAATGTCACCTTAAATATGCCAAAGATTTCGCACTGAAGTTGCATTTACACCACAAAAACACACACACACAAACACACACACACACACACATGCATACAGTTGGATATTTGCCTTAACGAACAATTGCTTTCATTTGCTAATTAAATCCTTTTGGCATGCATCAGTTGCTTAGTAATTTTTGTGGCCAGGCACAGAAGTCATCCATCCCCCTCTATTTGTAAAGATATTTTTGTTTGTCTGTTGCCCGGTTGTTATCCATTAATTATAATTGCAATCTGTGTATCGTTGGCTTTTACATAACATGCCCTTGAAAACGGAAATTTTACATACTCTGCAGTGTGTGTCGCGTGTGTGTGTGTGTGTGTGTGTACACTCAACATGCCAGTTGTGTACCCTTTGATGCGCTTTTAATTAACTGATTATAAAGTTCCATGGCCAAGAGGAAACTTCTACTACCATATGACAAAAATACATTATCGAACGCACAAAGTGAAAGCAAAATATTAATGAGGTTAAAACCAGGAAATTGTTACAAGTTCTAGCAGTTGGTGGTGTTTGTGTTTCTTCCTATCGCGAGTATTGCGAAAGGTAAACGCAAAATCAGGTTGCCATGGGGTGAAAAAAAATGTATATAATCAAAATAGCAAGCTACTCAGAGTGCTTTAAATGGTCATGTTGCATAAGTTATAGGCATTCTTAAGCCAGGTCGGATGAAAGCAGGTAGATTTTAAACAGTTGGCAGAGACATTCCTAAGATTCTTTAACAATACTTTTCTGCCTTCATTCACGCATGACAAAATACAATAATAATTAAGTTGCACTTTTAAAAAACTTTTAACTGTGGGTGACCAAAAACATATTTGCAGAAAAACTATAAATAAAATGAATTCCCAGCTTCGATTTAAGCCTTAAGCCCTGGATTATAGTTGCAAATTTGAATGAATTTCAGGAGTTTTATTTATTGACAATTTGGAACTGCAAAATTTTCACATGTTTACAACAAAAATTTATGGTTACAGATAATTATGACTACGAGGATTATAATAAATTAGGACTAGTTGCGATCAAAAAAAAAAATATAGATATATATGAATAATATGTACGACGAAAAAAAAATGTGTGTTGTGATTATTAGATATTCAGTTAAGGTCCACTTTGGAGTATTGGAAACAAGTTGTGTGCCTGGCATTATGTGGATTATCTAGGGTGATATCTTAGAAGCTGTAGTTGAGATTGCCACTACTGAATCTCACATGCGATACGGCTGCAGCAGGTTGGTACGATGCAGCACCCAATACGGTGGATTCGGGCACTGCCATGCCGTAGTTGGTGGTGGTGCTTGGGGCACTTTGTCCAGTGGCGAACTGCTGTGCGACGTTATCCTGCTGATGTCGCAGCACATCCTGCTGCTGCTGCTGCATGAACCCAACATGGTGCTGGGTTGAGTAGAAATTGCCCAGTCCGTCGGATGCCATTGGCTGTTGCACTTGCTGTTGCTGTTGCTGCTGGCGTTCATACTGTTGCGGCTGCAATCCATTGTTGCCTCCGAAAAGTGAGGATGGTTGGCGTGTAATGAAGCGACTGCCGGCGGCATTAAAGCTCGATTGCTGCTGCTGCTGTTGCAGCTCCGGCTGTGCGGCTTCATGCTGCAGCTGATGTTGCTGCATCTGATGTTGCTGCTGGCCGGATACATCGGGATAGAAGGTGTAGAGCTTTTCCAGCAACTGCTGCTGTTGCTGTTCAAACTCCAATCGCTGACGCTGGTAATCAACAAAGGCGTTTTGCATTTGTTCTGCATAGGTGGGCACTTTCGTTTGCTGTTGCTGCTGCTGCTGTTGCTGTTGTTGCTGTTGTTGTTGTGCCAAATATTGCTGCTGCTGTTGCTGCTGCTGTTGCTGTTGTAACAATTGTTGCTGCTGCTCCTGCAGCTTTGACTTGCCGCTTGCCGCATGGGCTGGCTGCGAATATGTAGCTGGATATTGTACGCCTTGGGTTGCAAGTCCGCCGAATTGAGTCGGATTTTGCTACATTGAGAGAGAGAAACAAGAAAAAAGTAAACAAAAAGTTGGTCAATACACAGACAGTATAATCCTCTACCACTCGACGCCCATTTTTGGTGATCTTAATTGATTTCATCTTTTTCGTATAAAGCACACTTCAAAATTTTGATATTGCTGGTTTATAGCACGTTAGAAATCGCAAAAAGAAAGAAACAGGGCGAAAAAAAGAAAACAATAAATTTTGTAGAAATTCAAAATAATATTAAATCTGATAAAGCTAGCAAATGAGACTGACTGCCATATCCCACATACACAGAACATGTAGCCCGGAAGCTAAGGTAAAAGCCTGCCCCGTTCGCAAAAAAAAAAACAAAACATGATATCGAAAATCAAAATCAAATAAACAAATGTGCTATAAATCGAGATATTGAGCACAAGCCACGTTGCAGAGATGAGCTGCACGCAAGCCGCTTTGATGTTAATGGACATAAAACAGGCTGCGCAAACACGAAACGGAAACAGTTGCAAAGATGCATTGGTCAATGCATTTAGTACTGCTCATGGGTCTGGCCTGGTCGCGTGCCAGAGCCCAAAATCCTTTCGAGCAACTGACCGCGGGTGCTCTAATGGTGGGCAGCCAGATCATGAATACGCTCCAAGAGGGCGCAGCGGCCAAACATGAGATGGGCTTTGAAACTGGTTTGGTCAATGTGCGGTCCAAGAATGCGATGGGCTTTGGCGACGCCATGCGACCCATCAACAATGATGACTCATCCGAATCAGATGAAAGGCGTCGGCGACGAAAGCGACGAAGCAGCAACATCATCAATCTTCATCAGGCACTGCATCGTATCCGGCGTTCACCCTGTTTCTCGATGGGGCCCACCATGATGCCGGCCGGCGATGATGATATCGAGGCGCGTAAGAAGCGTGCACGCAAAAATGCCGCCAGCAATGCGGCCAAGACGCGCAAGAACAAGGCCAAAAAGAAGAAACTGATTGAAACGCTGCTACGTGAACGTCGCCAGGCACAGACTATACCCATGGAGCCGGAGCAGCAGCAATTTCTGGGTGGCGAAATCGGGGAGAGAGTAAAGGGTTTTTGGCTCTCAATGATAAGCAATGTGGGCGATGTAATGCAGCAGATGGGACAAAGGATCAAAGGTGTCGCTGCCCAGCAACAGCAATAATTCAATTAAATCCGAATTGAAATTTTTTTTTTTTTTTACAAACTAAACTTAAGATAAGCGAAAATAAAACTTAACAATGATCATAATAAAATTCAAAATGAATTCTAAGCTGATTTTAAAGCGGAAATATTAAGCAAGTTAAAATTATATTTAGGCCGATTAAAATACTAAAATATTTTATTACATTGAAAAAAATAAAAGAATAAATGCGTCTTACGTAAATATTTTGTTGGATTCAAGGGCATGGCAGGTGACATAATATATAATTATAATCTATAGCTTAATTAATACCAATTAACTATAAAGAGCTAGTTAAGCAGTGAACATTTCCGGCATGCAACATGTGCCACAATTGTCGCCGCACGCCATCATTGATCTTGGCCCCAAAACAAACAACTAAAACAACAAAGCCTCGTTAGCATTGTGTCAGTTAACACAATGAGCTCCAATTGTCGTCAACTACTATTTGGACTGGTCTTGTGGCTAACGGCACTTATGTTGCTTGTTAGCTGCCAGGATGACTTGGAGTTGGACTACTCCAATGAGTACGATGAGGTGCGACCACATTTAGTCTATCCGGATGAGCCGAGGCTGGATAGGCAGCTAAGTGCCGCGGCCCAAGAGTTTGCGGAGAACATTCGCAACGCCTGGCAATCTATGGTGGACTCTTTTCACAACTACTTTGAGGAGTTGCGCAATGTTTTTGCCGATGGCATCGATGACAACGTGGAAACATTTCCAGTCGCCAATTGAATTTGAGCACAAAATCGAGTTGTATTCAAGATGTATGATTCTTATTAACACATTTAAGAAACTTGATATTGATATGAAAACAACCAAAATTCGAATACAGATAAAAAAAAAGATTAAAGCAAAAATTGCGAAGCTTACGAAGTCAGTCTTTAAGCAATGCACTGACTAGAGTAGAAAGAGCTTAAATCGATATCCTCAAGCATAAAACTACAGAGAAAATATCCAAAACAAATCAAATAATGTAAAACTCTCCAGCAATTTAAACCACAATGAAAGAATATGAGAAACATATTCGTGTGCATGTTCGTGTTCTATATCAATAGTTATATCAATCTATCTATTAATCAGTTGATCGTTGTACATCCGTTCGTTGTACAACACTGATTGGCACACATTAAGATGGTCGATAATAATTGTTTGCAGGTGTGGCTTGCCAGAAGCGATAACCATGTAAATTGCGCACAAAAAACAGCTCGATGCCGAGATATTGCCTGAGATTGTTGCCATCAAGCAGCGGATGTGTGCAACACAAATGCAACAATAATAATAAATTAAAGCTGCTAATTAGCCTAATGGCAAAACTCTGCCTCAAGTTAAATACGCCACATCGCGCGTTAAGCTAACCAGTCCCAGAACCTGACCCAACCCGAACAGTTTCCACAGAAATGAATTTGATTGCGTTTGCCATTGCTGCTGCAACTTTGTTGCTGCTGCTGTTAAACAGCGGCTCAGAAGCAAGGCCTCAGGTTAGCTTATTGGCCTACAAGCAGCAACACAAACAAATATTGCGTATGTGTATTTACAGGACTTGGCCACTGGCGTGATGCTGGCTGTGGCACAGGCCAAAGAGCTGGTAGAAAGCGGTGCAGCAGCCCACAATGAACAGGAGATCGAGGTGCTTGGCCAAAAGATGGGCGGTGGCTTGGACTTGGGCTTTGGCGATGCAATGCGGCAACCGAGTGGACGCCGAAGACGTCGAAGTCAACAATCGCAGGTGCTGTACTTGCCCAATTTGTATTCAGCTATTGCGTGGCTTAAAAAATAAATGTTGCCACCAACACCCAAACTTACCGCTTGCTGTTGTTGTTGTTGCAGCTGCGGCTGTGGCTGCTGTTGCTGCTGCTTGGCGGCGCCATAGTAGCGTGTATAGCTCTGCTGTAATCCGGGTGTCTTAAGCGTGAATGAGTTTGTGTTGGCATCGGTGTGAATGGACAATTGTGCGTGGCATGCATCTTGCAGGCAACCAAGCCACACACCGAGCAGCAGGCACAGCGTCGACAGTTTGGAGCCCGAGGGACGAGACATGTTTTCACTTCGAATGATTTATGAGTTGACTTGAAAGCAGCTAAAAATGCTAATTTTAATAGATTCAGATGCCACACGCTGCACACGATGCACTTTCTTCTCCTCTCTCTCTCACTCGTTTTCTGTCTCTAATGGCTGCGCCTTAATTAATCCTCACGTCCAGCAAACAACACTAGCAACAATGTATCGTTATCAGCGAGTTAACGACAAGAAAACAACAAACAACAAATTGCGACTGTGCGTTGCCCGCCCGCCGCTTAAACGTTTTATACTGCTAGCTGCTCTGCCGGCGTCATTTGATTTTTGGGGCCTTTTCGTTGGCTTCGATGGCCTTTTTGGCCATTTACTTGGCATGCAGCAAAGGCAGCGAAAACGCCATCGACAACAGCTGATGGCAAATGGAAAATTTATTTATTGGCATTGTCTTCAGTGTGGCAAGTGTTGCAATTAAAAGCAGCATTACGTGTCAATGTACGTGAAGTGACAGCACAACAACTTGTCTTAACCCCTTCTCCGCTAACAACATAATTCTGGCTAACACGGCTTTGGAGAGTTGTTTACTTCAATACCAACAATTGTACATTGTTTATAGTTTAAAATGGAATGAACCAAAAATCCATAAGTTAAATAAGTGAAATGCAAAATAACTCAAAAGCAAAGTATTTGAAAAGTTAAAGTTTGTGAATCGAACAGTTATTAATATACAGTTAACAACTATTTAATTGCAAGCCACACATCAACTGCACAAATGCGAATATTAAGTTGGTTTATTAACATATTAATAATTCACTTTCACACACAACTTTTTCAATAAATACCTTTCGAATTTAAATGCTAAACAGCAGCAACAACAACTGAAAATAAACCAAAAATTTCTTAACACTTACATAACGCACAATATCCAAAAGAAGGCAGCAAAAATGATGTGACCACAGGGCCAAATAGATATAAAAGCCGGCATTAAACGCGGCTTATAGAAACGTGCTTGGCATACGTGGCATACAAAATTCGATAGTGTGCGTCGGGTTAAAGATATTAATAGAAGTCAAGAAGTAATGATATAGATACTTAATTGCAAAAAAAAAAATAAAATAAAATCAAAGTGATAAGAAAGCGGGGTTAAGGCTTAAAAGATAAAGATAGCATTTTCAATTGGCTCAAATGTTTGCCAACTTATCCGAAAAGCGATTATGAAAGACGAGCTTACAAACACAACACAAACAAACATTACACATGTATGTGTGTTAAGCTGAAGTGGTCAAGCACATGGCGTATACGTGATCGACATATATATTTGCACGCACATAATATTTTTTCTTTTGGTCGCTCGCGTTTCGTTTCATTTTGCAGACGCAATCGCAATTGAAAGCGCATTTCAAATGATTGAAAGTTGTTTATGTATGTCATTTGGCGGCAACATCACGTAGCTGCCATGCCCCCCAAGGCGTCATTGCTTGGATTTGGAGATTGGGCTCGTTATTTAGCAATTGTGACAATGAGCTGACAATGAAAACAGTAAAACAGACAGCAAAAACCTGTTGCCAGATGTTAGCTGTTGCCACACCATATTCAAACATATTACAAGCATTTGCGATATTCATGCAACAAATTGTTGCTGCTCTGTGCTGTGATCGAAATTGTGTTGGTGCAGATGCATTGGGTTATCGACCGATTGCGCATACTTAATGCTAAGCAATAGACAAATGAGTTTTCGTTGTGTATTTCAATTTGTAAATTGCTTTCAAATTTAAATAGTTTTAGGTACCGTTTGGTCTTAATGCCAAATTTATGATAAAGCTCTTAGGAAAATTTCCAAATGCTTATTATCGTTATTATATAATTGAAGTCAATAAAAATCAGTAATAAAAAAGTATTGCATTAATAAAAGGAATAAATGACTTTAATATTTCCCGAAAATAAATGCTGAGACGTGTCGCAGCAGCTTATGGCCGGCGAATCGCCAAAATATGGCAGCTAAATAGCGGTACTTAATCATATAACTGGGCCATCATTCCAAAAGGCGCAAAGCGACCTCCACTGCGGTTCTGCCAACTGACCTCCCAAAAACCAAAGCAAAAGAGCTAAGAGACAGAGAGAGAGAAAGAGAACGAAAGAGAGAGAGAGAGAGAGAGAGAAGTAAAGTCGATGCTATATGGACCATAAGACCAGATACCAATTCGAGGCTGTTAAACTCCATTGCTGAACTTTTGAACTCGCACACTGACCTCATTGCACAATACACAAACACAAACACACGCACACGCACACGCACATTGGTACACAATCATTCCCCTATCGCCAGCTCTGCAGCTCTCTCTTGTACTTTCCATTAAGGTTTATTGTGCTGCAAATTATTTTGGCTTCCTTTTTATTTTTATATGTATATACATTTTTTACTTTTTGCATTTGCACAGATTAAATTGAGGCGACAGGCCATGTGCCTTCTGTTCCAGCTTCAGGTTTTTGTGCTTTTGCCTCTGCTCCCCAAACGCATACGCATTCGCTTACTATACGCAGCTTACCTAGGCCGATTCCCGAACATAAACAGCAGGCATCAACCTTTTTTATAGCCTCGACACAGTGTCCTTAGCATATAAAAAAAATAACAAATAAAAAATGTGTTCGGAAAAAAAAAAATTTTAAGTGCACAAGAAATTGTTTTAAGGAAGCTTTAAATTTAAGGAAAACTTATTTCCTTAGAAAATAAAAATATAATTGCCATACTTTTATATATGCTGTTCAATTTGGAAAGGTTTTCTGTTTCCATTCCATAACGTTTGTTGAAGTAATTTATATTATTCGTAGGTCCTCTTTTGACATACCTTGTCTCACTGTACCTAAAACGCAAATTTAACTCAAGCAACAAAAAGGACACCAATGCAGCAGTTTTTTTTTGGTTTTGTGTGAGTTGAACCCACATAAAACATTTTTTTTTATTAGTTTCTTTATTTTTATACACCAAATACAACAAAAATCGAAAAAAAAACCAAAAAACCATTAGCAAATACATTAACATATATTTTTATATATATATATATATAAATATATACGTATACAAGTTATATAGGGGAAGGAAACATGATGGGGGTCTTAGACGCTGTTTGGATTTCCTTCATGTGCCCATTCCGTTTGCTGCTTACATTTAGTATTATTTGTATTTGTTTTTTTTTTTTTAGTTGTAGTGTTTGTAACATAATTGGGTTTACAGCCTAAAAAACAGCCATGATCATTAAATAATATTGAAAATAGGAAATGCAATTCTTGGGGCTCTCAAGAATTGTAAAATTTACTCGAATGCAGCTTTTGTGTAAGTTGTTTTTGGTTTTGTTGCAATACAAACATACACGTATATGATTAATTTATTTTTGCCACTGTGTAATATGCGCTCAGATATTTGTTCTATGTACTTAATAACATTCAATAAACTGTTTCGGTTTTTTTTTTTGTTTTTTTTTTTTTTTGTATTGTAATTTTAGCATAAAATGTTGCTTTGTTTTAAGTTTGATATTAGTTTTAAAGACTTTCACACAAAATTTCACCATATATATGTATACTATGCATAATTTTGTATTTGATAATATAGTATTTGTATAATATAATATAGTATTTGAATGGTTTTCTTCGATATTTAAACATCAATTGAAATTGAATATGTAACTTTGATAAGATAACAACAATAAATTTGCATCTTGCATACTGTTTCATAATAGTTGATGTCACTAAGCATATAAACATATATATAACCATATACGCATTTATTTTGTGTACTTGTTGCATAAGTTTTTAAAAATTTATTTTTGTTTTGTTGCTTGGCACATGTTGCACGCTTTAAGCAATGCTTGAATATTTTTATTATTTTGATTTTTTTTTTACGTTGTGCCATTTCTAAGAATATTTGTTTTTTTTTTCTCAGCTAACACAGCAAAAAGTTTTCGTTTATTTTTTTATTTTGTGGTGGCTTTTGCCAAATTCGTTAAATATACCTAATGTATATTTATTTTGACTATTTTATTTTTTTTGTTTGTTTCGTTTCGTTTTGATTTTCTTTTGTTGATATCGTATATTGTGTTTTGTATATATATTATTTGATATTTTGTTGTAACTATTCCATGTTTTCTTCAAAAATATTTGGTTTCTGTATCCTGTATGTATGTGTGTTTGTAAAACAACTTTTCAAGCGACTGTTTGCAGTCCCAGCCACATTTCATGGAACGTTCAAAAATTCATGTTGTTTGCCTTTTAGGCAATTCGGCGCATTGTGCGCTTTAAAAATGTTTGTTTTTCTTTTATTTATTTTTTATTTTTCCTTTATTCTTTTATTTTTATTAGTATTACGTGTATATAAGCATTATAAACGCACATCGTAATAAACTTACAAATTTGTTTGCCTTTTGGCGTACTTTTTATTTATTTAAAAACTCTTTATTTTTATCCCTCGCCTTTTCTTTGTGATAAAAAATTTCGCTAAAGCAGCTAAAAATTTCTTCTACAAAAATGTTGCAGCTCTTATTTGGCCGCTTAACCTTACCAAATCGACAAAAACTTAATATACAAAAAACAACACCATCCCCTATTTTGTCACAGCACTCTCTCCCGTTTCACATCGCCTACAAACTACTCCTAAGCTTACATGTAGAAAAAAGTTCCAGCTGCAAAAATACTTATTTCTTATACACAAAAAAAAAAAAAACCATCTACACAACTCCAAATAGGATAATTCAATTGCATTTATAATTCATCGGCAAGTGTTTTTGGCTGCATTTGTGCATTTACAACTCAGCAAAAATATTCTCCCTCAAGTCCAGTTCGGGATGTGCAGAGTGTGTGGAGCTGTGTCCATAATCCCGTGACTTCATTGAGCTACGTGCAGAGTTGGAGTTGAAGCTGGTGTTCCTTGGGCTGCTGCGACGCATACGACTATCAAGACCGGTCATCTTGTTCAGCGGCTGGGAGGGATCCAGCTCACAGAAAGCGCCCGCAATGAGATCGGTGCCGTTTAGCGAATTAAAACTGTCACGCTTGGTGCCACGCGTTGAGACACCACCACCAGTTCCATGATGCAAGCCAGCGCCGGAAGTTCGGCGGCTTTGCCGACGGCTATACTGATACTGATAGGTGGGTTGGGTAGCGACCTGAGCGGCTGTATTTCCTTGTGCCATGGCAACCTTCATCGCTGGCGGTAAATTGTTGCTGCCACCCGGAGTATAGCTGTCATAAAAGTCCTGTGGCACTTCATCCTCCAGATGTTGCTGCTGCTGTTTAAGTGTCTGTAGCTGAAGTTGATTCTGTTGATGTTGCAGTTTCTGCCGCTGGTGCTGCAGATGATGATCCTCAAGCGAGCTGGAAAAAGACATGCTGAGCGGATCGGAACCGGGCATTACCAGTGACAGAGATGACTTGTCATAGCCATAGCCAGAATCGCGATTGTTTTTCGGGGAACGCTGAGCATAGATCTTCTCTATATCGGGCAACTGACGTCCAACGCCTCCACTAACCGATAGTCGCACCTTTTCGCCCTGCTGCTCATGACGCATCATCTTCTGTATGTCCATGTTGCGCTCACGCTCGAGCAGATCAATGATGTCCAAGTCGCGATCCAGTGTGCTTGAGGAGAAGGTGTTGCTGCTGCATTCGCTAAACGAGACGTCCTTATGTCGTAAGCCAACGGATTGGGGCCAACGTTGCGGTGGATGCATCATGCTGCTAACGACGGAGCTCTCCTCGCCATCGCCATAATTACTGGTGCCGCTGTCATCAAGCAGGGAGTTGCTGTTCGCGTTGCAAAAGGTTGAACCGGTCAGATTGGATACCGAATTGTTGGACACTGACATGCTCTCAATGGCCACCTTGTGCCGATTGTGACCATGACCGTGGGTTTGACGCGCTAGCGAGTGGGCCGGATGGACGTGAGCGGTGCCTGGTGTCATGATGCGGCTGCTGCTGTTGTTGCTACTGGTGCTTGGGGGTTGTTGCTGCTGCTTGCGTCCCACTCCTTCCATTTCCTGGCCCCCACCCGAGATGATGTTGATCTTAACGTCGTGCTTTTTGCCACGCATATTTTTGCCAAGGTTATTAACAACTCCAGCATCGCCAGCTCCGCGTCCACCTAAATCTTTGCGTGTACGTTCCACCCTCTTCCTGTCCCTATCCTTATCTCTATCCCTATCACGATCACGATCACGCTCCTTGCCACCGGACTGACCATGCATGTGGGGTGCACCACTTATTCGATCCGTTGAACTTGAACCATGACCCTGACTACGCTCATGACGCAACGTCGAGCCGGTTGCTTTGGACTGCGGCTTTGGTGGGTCAGTTGACTCATCTATTGCTGTCAGTCCGGCTCTCCCAATATTTGTCATATTCATTTGTTCATCTTCTTGCTCGTCGTCGCAGCGACGGTTTGCTCGAGTCCTACGCATGGACGACAATCGCAAATAGCTTCGCAGACGATCCTGTTCCTTTCTGACAAGGTTAAGGAGAGAGAAACGGAAAGTCCAAAAATTAATGATATAAAAAACGAAAAGACCCCAATGGCTCTCCCTTTACATTCAAACCTTCATTAGAGTTAGCGATCCAATAGGATTTACGTTTTATGTATTGTTCGCCAATACTTACCTCGGCAATATCTGGACGCCATAAATACAAGGAAATATGACCGTGGGCAGAAATGCAAACCACACAAACATCAAGTAGGTAAAATCGAAATGTTTCTGATTCTCATAGGTCTCCTCGAGTGAGAGGCGTGCAAATCTCAGTATCATCAGCGGACAATTACAGACCACCTGAGAAGCGGCCATGCTGCCCAAGTTGCGCTGCTTACGCTTCTCACGTATCACGTCCAATTCGGCGCTGTACAGATCGTAGGAACGGGTCATGGCACCATTTCCATTGGCCAGACCAGCGACGCCACCACCGGCATGCGGGCGTGGTTCAGCGGATGCTGTCGAAGAGTTCCTAATGGGCGGGTATGCGGTAGAAGGCGAAAGTAGTGAAAGGTGAGCATGAGAAATGTTCACAAACAAAAAAAATAAATAAAATAAAACAAAATAAAGGAAAGTTATCAAAGAAATCGAAGAAAGTCATTAAACTGCCATTGGGTTTGGAATTGAGCTCATTAGCAACAGGGCCAGAGCCCTTAGACACACACAGAGAGCTCAGGTGTCCCTGTTGCCCAGCTGCTCTCGAGTTACAGTTAGCTGCCCTATCCACTTCTTGCTCCTTTTTTCTGTCCGCTCAATCTCAATCCGTTCAGAAAATTAATCAGAGCAATTAGCAGTGTAACGACTCGCACACGACTGAAACCCAAATCGACGAAGCTCAACGAACTGAATGAGTAATGAACTCACTTTTTATCAATGGCCAACAATCGCTTAATATTTCAATTCAATGGCCCAGCCTGCCCACCAAAAGGCAACACAACAACCGCAGGTATTTCATCATTTAAATATATACACATTTCTTTGCGAAGAAGATTACAGATTGATAACAGTCGCTTCGGTTTAAGAGAGTTAAATAATCATATACGAAATTATTATTTGGATAAAGTTGGATAATCTTTCGCATTGTACATTTGTCTTGATATTCTTTTGCTAATTCCGAACTAATATACCGCTCATTGAAAGAGTTTTGTAAATGTGCTGCACTTACCGTTGTCTCATGCGAACATCGGCTCGATGTTCGTACATCATAACTTGAAAGGGCCCTTCAGGAGGACGCAGCTCCTGGGAGGTGCGTATGTACAAGTAGGACAATAAAATGGTCGGACCGCAGTACCTGCAAACGATCAGATAGATATACAATTGTAGGTTTAAGCAGGTGCCTTGACGGTTAATTCGATGTTGGTGCTGTTGTTGTTGTTGTTGTTGTGTGAAACCTACATGAGTAGAAACAATCCCCTGGAATATTCCTGCATGTCATCCATCAAATTGACAACGCACAGCCCCATGCCATCCAGCTGCGGCATGTAGTCCTGCAAATAAAGAAAAAGAAACAACAAACACAAACAATCAACACAAACACACACGTAGGCGTATTAATATTAAAAACAAATTACTGAGCCAGTCAAAAGGTCAGCTCGTGCCATTTAATTTAACCGCATAACGGTTGTAAATTTGATTTTATAATTAACGCACGCAGTACCAAAAAAAAAACATGAGACAAATAGGAGGAAAACTTTCCGCCACATTCTCCTTCTACCTAATTAGGGCTAAAACTGCTTAGCTTTAACATTTACAATTTGCGTTTTGGTCTCACAAGCTTTCTGCTTACCCAAACGTAAAGTGTTATTGGTTATGGGTTATCAAATGCATTTGCATACGCAAAACGTTAAACAAGTGAGCAAGTGGGTCGGTTGGTCATCTAGTACTTTTATTGATTCTATGTACAGTGTTCATATCCAAATACAGATAATTGAATAAGACTTCCGCTCAAGTTGAGCACACACGAAATGTTCAATTTGCTTGTTGCTGGTATGTCCCTGTCAATGGCAATGGCAATGGCAATGGCACGGTCTGTTGGCCCCTGTGACCGTGGCCAAGGTAGATGTCATGGCATGTTGGTTCCGACACCCACTTTTGACTCTGCCACTGCCACTGCCACTGCCACTGCTCCTGTTGCTATTACTTCTTGCCCACCAAAATTTGTATATTGTTTATACACCCAACAGGCTTGTGCGTGTGGGTTGCTGGATCTCCATGCCACTGGCTTGTCGTGTTTTGCGTAATTGCAATTACACATACAAAAGCGAGCAAGCAAGCATTTGCGCAACGCTTGGCTAGGTATAGCTAGTTGAAGCAGAAGGAGATGGTGGAGGTGGGCAAAATGAATTTATGGATACAAAGTTAATGCCGCAATGGCCCAAATGATAACACACATGCCTCTCAGCTGTGCGCAACAAGCGCGAAAAGCAAAATAATAATAAAAATAAAAATAATAAAAGCAAGATATAAGATATCTGATATAGATATATATGACATTACGTTTTAGTATTGCAAAGGGGACACAAGAATTGATGGCATAAATGTTTCTTATCAAAAATTTATTAGAAAAGTTCTCTAATTACTCAGAGGCGAGCTTTACTTTCAAATCTGGAGTCTCTAGCTCTTATAGTCTCTGAGATCGACGCGTTCATACATATAGACGGACAGACGGACAGACGGACTTGGCTACATCGATTCGGCTGTTGATGGTGATAAAGAATATATATACTTTTTGGGGTCGGAGATGCTTCCTTCTGCTTTTTACATACTTTTGCAAAAAACCATTATACCCTTTAATGGGTTCAGGGTATAAAAACAGCGTATAGATAATGCTTGCAACATGGCGTGGCTGTTCTTTTTTTTCTTTACGTCTTTAAATGTTTATAAAAACTTATTAAAGTATCTAAACTTATTTCCAAGAACAAAACAAATCGATTTGTTTGACAACAGTTTATCGGCTATCAACCCAATAGAGGCATATAAATGTTCGGCTAACTTTTGTAGTTTCTTAGCCACAAGGCAATGTAAGCACAGAATGCCAGCTTAAAGGGCTAAGTAGTTAAGTTCAGTTGCAATACGATGAGAAGTCCACTTGGCCAAGCCAGTTTAGTGTAGCTTCACTTGATTCGATATGTTGACGGACGTAAGCATTTGTGCTAGCGTTATGCTGTCGTAACGTAGCCGATTTATTTTTGTTATTATTGGACGTAGATGTACTAATGGACCTGTATTTGGGATACCATATAAAAGATACAGATTCGAGATATATAAAGAGTTTTTTTTTATGTAGGGGTCGTTGAATTCCTTCCACTTGATTATTGAAGCTTTATGATTGTCAAACTTAAGCTTTGGGTCCATTAAGATACCCAAATCCTCAACCAAATCAATCCGATACAGTGGTTATCCAGAATACAGATAGTAAAAGGGCATTCGTCTACAAAAAGTCACTTTACAATTTATGACTAGACAGAAGAGTTGTAGCTGGCATGCATAATTTGACATCATCAGCATACATCAGCACCCGTGCGTGATTTATTACGGACGGAATGTCATTTACGAATAGAATAAATAATAAGGTGACTTCCTTGTGCAACACTAGAAGTGACCTGGACCGCTTTTAAAACTGAGTCGATGAATTACGTTTCGCATTGACGAAATCAAAAAAACCGTTTAGGATCCTGCTGGAACTGTAATCTACACCTAGTCAGGTAATTCCTGTAACAACATTTAAGTGATTATTCCGGTAGATTGGCAACAAGCAACAGACATTACCGACAAATGCAGCTGGGAGCAGAAGCTGGAAGCATATGCTGTAGCTGGAGCATCGTGAAGAAGAAGTCAAGGATGCTTTGACATTTCTTCGTTAACAAATTTTTTCTTGCTTAGCAACTTGGCACTTTGTTCAACTTTTGATATTCTTCGGATATCTTTCGTACGCATACAGACACAGACACACACACAGACACACAAGCACAAACTCGCACACACACAAACACAAACACACATGCCCACACACACATCATTTAATGGGAGGGCACTCAAAAATGAGTTTGTATGAGCAACTATTTAAAAGTTTCCTGCAGTTCCCCCAAACAACAGACGGCGCCATTCTAACTTAAATAAATAAGTTAATGTATGTGTAGGTGTGTTCCTGCTACTCAATCCGTAGGCGGAGTCGAGTGTTGGCCGGAAAAATGTTGTGTCAAAGTTTTCAAGTAACAAAATTACAGGATGTTAACTACCAAGAAATATGCATAGGGATATATGAAGCAAAAGGGCCATTCCTAACCAGACCCCGAAAATGTGAGCGAAACCTTTTCTTTAGCGGAATCAGTGCTTTGGCCAAGAATGCGTTGTGGCCAAACTAAGAATCCTGCCAACCGACGCCTGCTGCTTGCCATCCCGCCAGCCTGGCTGCCAGCCTGCCCACAGCAGTTATTTGGGTAATGAACTGTTAGCGCTGTACAATCTGGCTAAGAAATCTGTTTTTGAATTCCTTGGCCAACGCATAACAAAATGCAAATCAAGGACAAAAGCAACAGCAGCAAGAACAACAAGAACATTGACATCGACAGCAACGATGACGATGAAAATGAAAATGATGCGCAAGAATAACGCCGAGGATGAGAGTATGAAAGTGGATGATTCTTAGCTCCTCTCCCCTCCGACCACCTATGGCGCTAAGCGGGATATCCTGTGATTTTATTAGAGCTGTGGCTACGGCCAACCGTCATGCCCACGAACCATGCCCACAAAACGCAGTTACGTTTAACGATAACAGTTAGGGCAACGTAAACGTGAACGTAAACAGGAACGCCAACAGAAACAACGGAAGCTGTAAGCAACTTAACGAGTCTTGCAGGCATTTTTTTTATACCCACCGCACAGAGGGGTAGCGAATAAAGGAAAGAGAGAGATGGAGACAGAGAGCGCGACAAACAGTGAAAGAATAACATCACAGCTGTGTCATGAAGCTTGGCAGTCCATAAAACCAAGATGATGGCTATATAATAAGCCTCCAAGTAGACACGTTGACTGATGGCCATGCAATCTGTATGTCCGACCAGCCGCGACTTAATACACAAATATCTCATTTAACTTATTTACTTTCAAGTCTATTAATCAACGGATGCCAGCAAAAAACTTTATTTGCACTTTATTTTTAGAACTAAATTATAATGATTTTCTTAACCGAATATTTATTTCGCTCTTTATTTCATTTCCTTTTTTATAGATTCTGCTTATGGTTTGCTGTTAATATTTCTTTTAAGCTTGCGTAGCTTTAGCTGAGTTTTTACTGTGCCGCCGCCTGTGACAGTATCCGTTCAGCTTTTAAGTTTGCTTAACAGTGTGAAGTGATTATGTTGGGGGTTCCAGAAATCTGTGGGTGTTTGGATCGTCAATTGAGTCAAGTTATGATTACCTTGGTCTCAAACTGTGCAATTGATTTGCTTCGTTTGCTTGGCACAAATCAATTTGACGGCAGCCATAAACAGTTTATGGCTCTCTCTCTCTCTCTGTCTCTCTCTTTCTTTTTCGCTCTGTTCAACAAGTGGCAGGCACATTAAATTGCCACACATTATGTGAGCTTTATGCCACACACAGACACGCACATGCATACAGAGCCATTATGAATTTAGAGCGCATTTCAAATAATTCAGTGACTATATGTATAAAGCGAAAAGTGAACTCAAAACGAGACTAAAGCCGAACGAGTTCCTTCGATGTTATTATGTGTGTGTGTGTGTGTGTGTGTGTGTGTGTGTAAGAAGCAAGCGCATTAATAACAATTTATTTCCGTCATGCCACCAGCTAGCAAGCATGGAAGCAACAAGCAAGCTAGCACAGCTAAGGGGCAAGCAGCACAGACGACATACCACAGATTCCACCAACAGACGCAAAGCTAAAGGCACACAAAAAACAAGTGAAAGAAATTTGGTATGGATGGACATAGGGAGATAAGTAGAGAAAGTGGGCTGGCAAATGGCAGCAAGTGGCTGTGTCGGATAAGGATGAGCTGGCTACTACGACAACAAATTGCGACAGCAGGCGCAAAAATAAAAAATAAAAAAACACACACACACACACAAAGTACTCGTAAGCATAATCGTGCCCACTGTCGTAATTTTGACATTGACGAATTGTTGCCAAAGGATATCACAGAAACCAAGAGCTCTCTCTCTCTCTCTTCCTTTCTATATGTGGGTAAGTTGGTGGGTGTAGTTGTGTGTGTGTGTGTGTTTGTTTATTTGTGTTTGCTGAAAACTTAAAATGAAAGGCACTTAATAATAATTTGGTACAAGTTAAAATGAATGGACCCGGAGGCGTCTCGATATTTTGTTCAACAAGGATATTCATTTGAGATATATATGCGATATAAAATGTCTGCATTAAAGTTGCTTAAATTAACTTGTATAAAAATATATTAGGATTAATTTAGTTTAACTGCATTTTGAAACTTATTAACTAAATATATCTCTCGTAAATGAGGGCAATCAATATATGAATTTCTTTGAACAAGTTTAAAATGTTGATGTCAAGTTAGCGCCAAGCTATTTAAGCCACACCCCCACTTGAAACGCCTGTGTCTTACATACACACACATACAAAAAGAAGGAGACAGCAAACACATTAAAGGCAATGAAAATAAAGCAAAAATCAGCCTCAATTTAATATTTATATATGTTAAAGCTGTAATTTAATTACATGCCAATTAAAAAGAAAATAATACCGAAAATAAACATGAAAAAAAGCTGATGTATAACGCACATATTAATTATAAAATGGAAAAAATGGGAACCCACGTCGTATGTGTAATTTACATGCTTTCTAATTAAAAGCAAATAACTGTTGCCAAGAACAACAGCAAAACTTAAGGATATAATCAACTTACAGGTTCGAAATATCAGCCTTCTTCCCCTACTGCCCCCTACTTTGCTTTGTAATCTTTACTTCCGGCTTTCAATCTCAGCATTTCGAATTTCTTTTAAAGTTTAATAAACAAAGCAAAAAAAAAAGTAAACGGGAAGAGCGGCAAATGTTTCGATGCATAATTAAAATCATTGCGCATTTTATAATTTAAATAATAAGAGAAGAAGAAAGCACAATGCTTGCGGAAGGAGCACTGATTTTAATGTAAGCAAGGAGCGAACCCAAAGGTAGGCGTAACAAGGCGTGGCATACAACAGCAATAGCAACAGCAGCGACCCCAACAGCAAAAACAACAAGAACCAAAGGCATCCAACGAAATAAAAACAAAGACACTGCAGAGGCTTAATGGCCGTAAAATGCTTGCCGAGCAGACCATCCAGACAAGGTCAGGTCACACACACACACACACACACACACTCGCGTTTGGGGCACTGAAGCATAAGGAGCACACGGGACCTGACCAGAACCAAGTCCGTAAGCTTATGATAATAACACAATTATGTACTTACATAATTAAAGTCGTAAAGTGCACAATAACACAAACCAGAAATACACAAACCAACAACCATACAAAAGGGTCGAGAGAGAAAGAGAGAGGGAGAGAGAGAGGGAGGCCGCGAACGAAGCCGACACAGACACAAACATACACCTATTGACTTGTATGTGTGTATGTGCAAGCGCCTCGACTTTGAATCAAAAAAGGAAAAATGAAAAAAAAAAAAAAAAAGGAAAAAAGAAAATGAAAACGAAAACAAAAGCAGCTGAGCCTTAGAACAATTTAACCAGCCCCAAACTTGCCCAAAGTTGAAAACAGTTGCTCAGATATTCACGAAAAATGACTCAGAAGAAAAAACAAAGAAAAGAAATTATTTTTTTTGGGCTCATATCTAAAACTGGTATAAGAAAGGCGCAATGCAATTCATAGGTTAGTTTAAAAGTTTCTAAACTATAATTTGTGCCTTAAAATAGAGATTGAAAGTAAGTATTGAAAGGGGGTTAAAGCATTTAGGTTGAGCGCTTTCGACTTGTAACTTAAGTGTTTACATTAACTTTCGTTTTAGCAAAATGGCACAACTTTTTTCTTCTCTAAATAAAGCGACTTAATTGTAAAAAATACCTAAAAATCATGTAAAAACAAGAAATTTTTAATTTATAAGATTAAAAGGAATTATTTTAATAAGAGAAGAAAAAACAAGTAAGAAGATTCTAATCGAGAAATGTTTTAACGATTTTTGTGTATTGAGTTTTTCATTTTGTTGTGCCCCAAACATCTGTTTCCACCTTCCAATTACAACAAATATTTTCGGGTGTTGATTTTTTTTCTTATTGTTTTCGTTTTTGACTGTTTGCTGTTTAAGTTGATGGTATTAATATTTAATGCTAATGTGCATAACAACGTGGAACAATGCCAAACAACAACAGTAAACAATCAACAACAACAGTGACAATAGCATTAGCAACACTAACAACAACAATAACAAGTGGTTGCTTTTCAAACGTTGCTGACAATAGCAACAAGAGATGGCAATAAGCATTTGTTAAAATTGTTGGGAGCGTTTTGTATTCGTATTAGTTTGTGTACCAAATACATGAACATTATAACTTTGTTAAAAGTGTTTTGGGCACACGAAACTGTTTTGCGTCCTTTGTATTTATGTATTTATGTATGTATGCATATTTATGTATATGTATTGTACAATGTACATACTTGTATCATGTACTTGTCTACTTTAAATTGGGCCTTTGCTCCTTCATTCGCATGCGATGGGTAGGCAGGCAAAAACGAAATCGCCTTTGGGAAATTGAGTTGGTGTACCAGACTCCACTATATATGTACTATATGTGTACAACCTTATGTATGCTAAGTGAATTGAAAGATACGTGGGCAGCATTTGATATAGAATCGAAAGCTTTTGTGGATGTCTGTTACTCTTTAAACGCATAAGCCACTGAATGGATTCAATTGAAACCTTACGATAATTTAGCTTATAAATCAGAATAACACATAGGCAATAATTTTTTAAGATACGGCCTGTGTTGTGGTACTGTTCGTGTTTTCTATTTGATACAATATCAGAACGAAAAACACAAACATGATATGTATTTGATGAGGACTTAAGCGATTCGTCGGTACTTGGTATTTTATTGCACATACATTCCAAATTTCGTAATTCGTTTTGTATTTGTATGTACAAAGATGGAAGATGGGAATATCGTATACTTTCCGTTGCCATTTCAATAACAACAAAGAGATTTTCAACAATAAGCCGCTTAAAGAATGGAACAAAGTGGCGTAGCAAAGGATATGCTCGTCTTCAAGAAATAAATTCTAAGGTAACTGCTTTAAGTATGAAAAAAAAGTATGCGCGTACACACACACACACACATACTTGCAAACACTGTACGGTTCAGGGTATCATCTTGTCGGGATATCTCGACTAGAGCCCTCTTACTTGTTTGTTACTCGTATTGTGCCTTGTGCTGAATTTGTATATTGTTATTTTACAATATGCAAAGCATTTATCCGGAATTCAAATGTGGATGAGGCTTTGCACAAAGTATGAGAATACACATGTGGATAAGGATGCGGCTAAGCAAGTGGAGGTATTAAAAATGTTACCAAAGCAACCACAGCAAAGTTAACCAGCATGCATGGCAACCATTTTGCAGCTTTCGATGTTTTGTATCTGTTTACAGCTGTTGTTGAACGTAAAGGTTGTTAAAGTAAAAAAGAATTTATTGACTGGGTAGGATGCAAAAAGCAATTTTTGTTGATTGCCAATCGCCACACAATTCGTTTAACGACTCGTCCAGTAAAATCGTGCAGTATTTCAAAGAAATACACTTGACAGAAACATAACCTTCGACTTTGCTCCCTGCTGATTGTTGCTGCATCTGGCAAGTGGCATTCAAAGCAAAGCAAAAGTAAACTTAATCGAATTGCAATTCTAGGATGCGTTTTTTCTTTCTTTTCTCTTTCTGTCGACGCATGTGCAACAAATCTACAAGCAGGTTGCAGCTGTGATTTTAGATTTTGCTATGGAAATCCATTTACATTTATTCATTAATACCAACAACAACATTTAAAGCACATATTAAAACTACTGAGCTCCAGCTGACATATGACCCTTATAAGTATGCTACACATTTCCTACCGCTCCTCGTCATGCTCAATGTGTCCTGTGCCGCACACAGCATTTGCATGTTGTTAGTTATTCAAGCCAACCCATAAGGTATTCAATTGATGTGGGTAAAGGTTTGCTTAATAAAGTGTCCCAGCACTTTATTAGTAAGGTTGGTTGGCAAGCATCAAAAAGCTAACTTCTATACATTAAAATAGCATAGAAAAGCACAAAGCTAAACAACAAAAATAGAAAAAGGGACTTGAACCGGTTTTAAACTGCATGGTTTGTTTCGCTTTCACGAATCTGGTTGTTTGAAAAAATAAACTCACTTACCAATATATGTGTTTGGTATTGTTCAGGTACAGGATATCTTTTTAGTCAATCACTTGCTGCATTTGATACACATATGTATGTATGTATGCATGTATGTTTTATGTTTTGCCTGGTGGTAAGAATCCCACGGTTTTTCATCTACATGACAACTCATCGAGTGCAGTAGACAATGGTGTGAGGGCATAACAAAAGTATGTTTTATTAGTTTAGCCTTCATCAATGCAATCAGCACATGGCCTCTGGCTAAGATAGGGGAGTTCAACCAATATGATTTGACTATGCACCATTTAGATGGTCCGTCCGTCTGTCTGTCTGTCTGTCTGTGTGTCTGGGTCGCCTGCTAAATGGCAATTTAATAGGGCCTAGACATGCCTACACATCCATTGCAGAGAAAGAGAGAGAGAGAGAGAGAGAGAAAGAGAAAGGGATCTAACAAAGTTACAAACATAATAATAACAATAATGATAGGCATGATATAAACTAAAAAAAAAAATAACAAGAAGGGGCAATGCAACCAAAAAAGGTTGCTATCCAACAACGCCTACGGGGGGCACTTTGATTTCCGGTACGAGGCCGGAAGTCGCATTTGCTAGGGTACACATATGTGTGTGTGTGTGTGTGTTTTTTACTTTCTCAAGTTTTTTACATATGCGCTAAGGAAATAGTTGATTGCGTTTGCTTTTTGTTAGTTTTTGATGGAAATTCTGAAGTTTGTAGGAAATGAAAGCAACTTCTGATTAAGACAACTTGAACGACATCAAATCATACGCACGTAGCTTGATTTTGAATTGAAAAACGTGTAACTGAATATGAACATTTTGCTCAGTTAATTCTTTGAATCTCTCTAACTCCTCTTATACTTATATACCACATACATATTAAATGCTTATTTGCATTTCTATGATCCGACATACAATTTAATACACATTGTTGAATGTTAACCGCTGAAGCTTAGACAATATATTAGGGCCATACGAATTTTCGCACGTCTTCTTTCTCCCCCACTCACGCGTAACCCCCTTGCATGTTTACGATTACTTTTGCTGTTCACTTGGATGTTCAGAGCTCGTAGCAAGTAAGATAATTTCGTTTTTCCAACGCATATCCGCCTAAGTTCAATGCTTGATCATGCGAAGGGCGGTATGGAGCAGAGGAGCACATTGAAGATGCTCTTAGGATTAGGAAACGTTTCGTGCCAAAGTCAACGCGAGTAAGCGGATATTCGCAGCAAGACACACACAACCAGCCAACAACAAGCAACAGCAAACGTGGTAAACATAAATAAACTCTGGCCACATTGTCGTTGGTCCTGGACGAAAGCATGGGCTGGGCGTGGCCCGGACTCTTTGCAATATTGTTTGCGAGTGTATTTGTGAGCCTTTTGAATATCATTTGCCGAAAATAAAGACAAGCAGCGCATACAGAAACTTTCAGCTTAGCCAAGTTCTAAATCCTATAATCTCATTCTTATCTGTACATTTCTCGACTCTCACAACTTGTAATTAGTTAACTGAGTTAGTTGACTGACTGCGGTTGAAACACCCCAAACAGCTTTTTGACAACATGTAAATTGAAGTCCAACACAAAAATCAATAGAAGACAAAAAACACAATGGAAAGCGTCTGACAGATTGAATTTGATGTAGGTAAAAGGGATATTTTGTATTCCCTTTTAACATTAAATATGCATCAAAAGAGGCATTACAAACTTATACAAATGGAAATGGAAGAAAAAACGACAAAAACAAATCCATAAGTGTCTCACTTGGGCACGGGGTATCTGCTTGTTGAGTTCATTTGTGTTTTTGTGTTCTTTTGTGAGCAGCTCTCAAACAAATTTGTTTCAGCATTGACGTTTTCATTGCACAACCTCGAGCCCGGACCAATAAAAGTATATAAAACATTTTCAATTTATGCTTTTATTTTATTTCGGAAAGAAAACACAAAAAACTTTCTGCCACATTTTGACAGAGATAAAATACAAAGTTGGCCATGCGCGCCAGTGCTGAACGCGTAACAGAAATCTAAAACTTACCAAACAGTTCTTGTATGTTACTTTGAGGCGGTAAATAAAGTAGGGACATAAAAGTGTTAAGCAAACCTATTAAATTTATAAAGCAGACAATCGAATCGAATCAAAACCATTAAAGCCCTGCTTTAAACAAGCTGATTGCTTCTACACAGGTCAAAGCTATCAAAATTCATATCAATATGAGATACCCGAGCTTCCATTGTTAATCACAGCTGCACAAAAAGGAATGCCAGAGATTTGAGGAACATCATTGAATCACTTGGCACATGCCGTATCAAAGTTCACATCGTCTGTGTCTGTGTGCGTATGTCAAAGCAATTTGTTGAACCCAAATAGCCAAAAATGTGCGTGTCTAAAGCCAAATGGCGCACCACTTCTGCCCCCTTCAGTAGCAGTAGCAGTTTGGCCATAACGTATACGTTAAGTATTCATAAATTGTGAATGAGGCGAACACAAATGAGATAATAAGCTCTCTGCCAAAGAGGATCAGGAAGGGCTACCGCGGCGTTGGGGGATCTCAACAGATGGTTTCTATACACGTACATGTCTGTGTGCTGGCTGTGTGTCTTTGATGCCTAGCGTTGCCTTCACATTAAGTATACGCATAAATATATAGTGAATTAATGAAATTATTGACGACTGAGTTGAGTTCGACTGCCTTGTAAGTGTGCACAAACCTAATGATAATCGACTTAGAGGCATAAATATTATAAATCGCCTCAATTATTATTAGAATTTTTGCTATTATTATTATTATTGTTATTATGGCTAGTGGTGGTAGTAATATCTTTGTCATCATCATCATCATGTTGATGATCATTCTGGTGTGAATCGCTTGTTGCCATCAGCTTGTCAGTTTTATGAGAATACCAGACATTCACTTAATTGTCATATATAAATTATACAAATTGTCGTTTGCCGTCGAATCCAATAAAATCGGCATATAATTGCTTGTATCAACTGACCAAATAATAAATGATATATTGCCGGGCTAAGGCGTTTTGCCAACAACCTCCTGCTCCGCCTTCCCGTTCCATATGTGTATGTACATGTAGTAATACCTAAGGGATCGACATAATATGCGTCGCAATTTTAACTTGTATATGTTTTTATTGATTCATATGAGTTATATTAGCATAATATGCACAAATTGTATACTTTTATAGTTACAGGGTAGCAAAAGTTCAGTAGTAGTTAAGTTAATTTACATAACACTATTCGATGCCAAAAAAATGCAAACACATTCACACAAACACCAAGAAAGTGAGAGAGCATGAGCAAGAAAGAGAGAGAGAGAGAGAGAGAGAGGAAAAGTTGAACACGTTGAGTGTATCAAAAAGTTGCAACACTTTATGGGCCATAAATATTAATGTACAAGTATGTTGCTTTTTGTTGTTGTCGTTGTTGCTGTTATTGTAGTTATTTGTGTCGTGGGCGCACTTTAAGAGCTTATGTTGCAAATATTTTGGCAGCAAAATGCAAGCGCAGTTGACAAGCCATGTTAACGAGTTTCAAATTGGTCCACACCCACACACACATACATGCAAACACACAGTTGCACTTTACCACACGTGCCGGACTGCAATCATGAACTAACCCCCCTTTCTTCCCATCGTGCATCACTCGTGGAGTTGCAACTGTACACTGTGAGGCCGCAGTTTGCCATTTGCCAGTCTCTAATCAGGCCGTTGGGAATTTTCCACACAATGCGAATGACAATGTGAATGCAAACCATGCGACAGAGTGTTGTATAACTTATTATGAATCCATATGAGACACACGAAACCACTGAACAATTCCCGGGAACCAAATCGATTTCCATTTCCAAAAATTCATACCAAAATCTGTGGCACTTGGATCGGATGCCCAAAAGCCGTAGAGTGCTAATTGAGTTGTGATGCTTTTAATTTGGTGTCGAGTTCAAAAAATCAGACAAACATTAGTTGTAAGGGTTTTTGAACATAGTAAAAACTTAAGCAGTTTAAAGATCTTTTGAGCAAATAGTTTTCATTTCCAGGACAATTCGATCATCGTGTTGCTTTCAATACAATTGATTCCTCAGACAACATTCATACAACATTAAAAGAGTTTGTCACTTGTCTACAAATGTCTACCGTCAAGCATCTCAGCTCAATGCCTTAACGGTCTGATGAATTCACTTTGATCTAGACAGGTAAAAGCATATATTCACATTCAAATACCCATACACACACACACACACACACAAACAAACAAACACATACAGACAGATTTCGTATGTCAACCACTTTGAATACTCACCCCAAGTTCCACGTAAATCGTATAAATCGGATAGGGAAGAGCAATAACCATGCCAGCTAGCCAGGTGGCGCAGCAGCAGACAAAACCGGGTATGCGACCCTTGAGCGGATCATTAAGCCAGCGCATGCGATCCCAGGCAATCAGAATGTGCGATATCATGGCAACATGTAACGGTATGTCCTGCAAGCACAATAAAAGAACAAACAACAAAATCAAGAAAAGCATTTTTCTATATTGTGAGATAATACGAAAGTATACTAAACAGACCAAAAAACAAACGTATTTTATTTTTTAATGAAACCTTTTTGTAAATACTCAAACATTATATTTCTTAGTGTATCGTGTTTGGGTTGGTTGGTGTAGTAAGGCGTAAGGCAAAGAGATTTAACCAGTTTTGTTTACTTAGTCCAATGGCTTAGGCAACCATTTTTCGACCGTGTGCGGTGATTGAAACAAATTTGTTTGGCTCTGATTGTTGCTGGCGAGCAACCAAGCAGTTTCAGCTTGCCTCGCTGAGCATTCATACATATGTATGTTTATTTTGGGGCAACAAATGCGAAATCCTTAAGATTTGTTGTGGCTATCCATTTTGACTAGACCTTTGCTTTGTTTATTTATTTGTTTGCGTTTAGATTGGATATTAGAACAACAGCACCTCAAACGGATCTGTATATCTGTATATTTGTTTGTGCCGTCGATGAAGTCGCCTCCAAAATGCCGCTTCGTATATAATCAGGCGCAGAATTCAAACTAATAGAAGCGGCGTCTGTCTGGTTAACTAAATACAGCATCCCTCATATGTTTTGGATTTTAATTTGACCATTTGAATCTGCAGTAAACCGAAGTCTGTGTGGAATCAAGCTAACTGTGCTAGAATATTTAAGTCGATATGGTCTTAAATTTAAGCTTGATAAAAAAGGTTTAGTAATTTAGAGCAATAAGGCAGCGGCAACACCAAAAGAAAATGTACAAAACGTTCTCGATAGCCGCAAAAAGAAAAAAACTTCAACTTAACATCAAATTCCCACGAAAAGTATAAACTGAAAATTCAGTTTTAATCTAGTTACCAAGTCATGACTTATATGGCATTTCTATTGATATTCGGTTGTGTTTTAAGGGAGTTATGACCTTGGAAAGTCTTGACCTATCATTAAATTTCTAAACGTATGTTTTGTGTGAAACTAACACAAGCAAGTTTGTCAAACAAATACAGTTCGATTGATGATAGTCATAATTACATTTCTCATTTTTATGCTGTTTCGGGCTTTAAGTAATGAAATTAAAGGTACTATAACAAATAAACTTTTGTTGGACGCCTTGCGGCGACGCCAGTAGCATCAATCAAACTCAATGGGGTGTTGAGCATGCAGAGTTCACACACACATACGAGCGCGTGGGGGAATGAATGACAAATGTGTGTGTAAATGCCACAAATATCCGTTTGCATGCATGTGTGTTATTTGTCACCCATTGTGATAGCAATCAAATCGAATCATATCCGTTGCCTGGCATTTTGTTTCGTCTTTCTCTTTGTGCATGGCTTTAAGACAATCTTAAGCAGCCTCTGGCATCTTAATGACACATCTTCAAAAAACGCAAAAACACAAACAGCAAGTATCTTTAACGATATGGTTGGAAAATCGAAGTTTTTTTCGTTTTTTCCGTAAATTCTCTTGCCACTTTAAATATATAGTTGAAAGAGACTTTATGATATATATTCATTATCTTTTCTTAATGAATATATATATATATATATATACATTTTTTGTAGATTATTTCCACACTTAAGAAAAAGTATTTGAAAAAGTTTCTAAATGTATATATATTTATTCATTATCTTTTCTTAATAAATATACATATATATACATTTATAAACTTTCCGTCCATATGTATGAACGCGTCGACCTAAGAGACTATAAGAGCTGGAGATTGTTTGGTTAACTCTTTCCTTTCTAACTTAGAACATAAGTTACTTATTTAATTGATGATTAATGTTGTTTATGGGAGCTTCTTTTATATAGAAACATGAAGATCTGTAATTAATTTTTCTGTTGATTATTTCCACACTTAAGAAAAAGTATTTGAAAAAGTTAATAAATGTATATATATATATATTTATTAAGAAAAGACAATGAATATATATATATACATATATATATATATAAATATACATTTATAAACTTTTTCAAATACTTTTTCTTAACAAAGTCTTACAAATTTATAAAGCACAATTTCAAATAATAAATTTCGCAAGCACAATGTCCTATTCAAGATTCAATTCATAGCTTATCTGCAAAAGTTCAAGAGAGCGTATGAGTTTAAAAAAATTAAAAGTTAAGCTCAGATGCTGATTTTAGTATTGCCCTGGCTACAGAATTGTACACACGTGCAACACGCATTGAATTCAAAAATGGCAATTAAAATCATTGCCTTTGTCGTACTATTGTCAACATTTTTCGCTGTAGATGAAGGATATAAATTTCGTGAGAGTAAATCTACAATGGGTTCGTCTTTCATAACTCAAATCGGTGTAAATTTATTATTCTCAAATTATGTTTATACTGTTTTTATGAACAGGGGTGGGTGACAAATGCACAGAGAGAAAGGGATTTCCTGATAGCACTTGCAAAAGTTACAAAGACTGTATCACATTGATAGCGTACAGTGACCTGGAGAATGATGTGGCAGTGTGTGGCTTCAAAAAAACGTATGGCATAGACCTTATCTGCTGTCCTAATGAGTTTCCCGAGGGTTACGTACACATCACAACCACGACCACAAAACCACCACCTCCACCACCTCCAACAACTAAGTAATTATTTGTATCGCTGCTAGACTTTCGAAAAGTTTGCTTTACTAACGCAACACATCACCTTAGGAATCCAATCCCACAGCTTAAATATAAACATCTGGCGAGCTTGGCATACCTTGCGTCAGCTACCTTGGACGCTATATTGTATCGCTGTACAGCGATTATTCTGTCCCCAACCCAATTCCTGGCGACCAGCAAATGCGTGGGAAAAGAACTAACTGATCAGCCCAACAATCTTTTAGTTGGAGTCAGCGATGCAAGGGACGCAGATGATAATTCTTTGATAGAATTGAAGGTAGTTTAAAGTTGTTGTCTACTTAGTGTTTGTGATTTTGTATTTATTCATTCCATTCATTCATAGCAACCAACACAATGGAACAATGATCTAGCGCTGTTTAAAGTCGATGAGTCCATCGAGTTGGATGAAAATGTGGGTACTGCTGAGCTTTGCAATGAAAGCGATTTGGAGGAGAATCCTACGCTACATGCCGTTGGCTATTCCCAGGATATTAATGGTAAGTCATCAGCATTATTTACTTGCAATCAATTGAGAAATCTCCCCTGAACAGGTACCAATTGCGATTTGTTCCGGACGCTGCTTGTCAAACATAACGATTGCAGCAGGGTGCAGAATGAACGACAAGTCGAAGACCTTTTTGTACCCGGTTCGCATCTGTGCGTAAAACCCTTTGCCTTTTCGCTAAGTTATCGATCCAGTGATCCAGTCAAATGCTTGACGGCCAGCAGCAGTGTGCTGCATGTGGGACGAGCCGATGGTAGCTACTGTGTGGCAGGCATTGCAACGCCCACAACGAATGCGTGCATTGTAGACAACCAACCGTTGTACTACACGAGTCTCGTGAATAGCGCTGCC